>CAJGYO010000014.1:90832202-91124823 GCA_904845875.1 Miscanthus lutarioriparius
GAAGTTTGCCAATATCTTGTCCCAGAGATTTTCCCAGGAATAGACTATGCCGGGTTTGAGCATGGAATACCAAGCCAACGCGTCACCTTCGGCAACAATAACAAACGACTTTCAAAGGACGGCGTCGTCTCCGCCGGCGGAGGCTACTGCTGCCTCGTAACTCATAATGAACTGATGGGGGTCTGTCTTTCCGATGAACTTTGGTAGTGTGATTGGCTTGTACGCCATTGCCATGGCGATTGTTGTATGCCTTCAGAGAGTGGGGACTTGGGGTCGATAGGCCTCCGCATCGCCTGAGATGGCGTCGTGGTTGGGCTGGTCACTGGCGGAGGCATGTTTGCGGTTGGTGTTGCTGCGGAGGCTGGGATCGCGGAGGTTGACGCTGGTACTGCATGCTGCATACTTAGCATCTCAGCATGTAGGACTGCCAACTGCTGCCTTATTTTTGCTGCTTGTGCTGACGCTTGAGTGGCTTGCTGATTAGCTGCGAATGCTACTGCCATTCTGTCCCTCTCTTGCTGCGCTCTTTACAACTGTGCTTGCAGCTGTTGCAGTTCTTGCTCGAGTGTTGTACCTGAGTTTGGTCGGGCCTCCAGATCTTAGATCTCTGGATGTTGGGGGTCTGGTTGTTGGCCCTGGGCATATGCTCTGGTGCCATCCTCCACTGGCGAGGTTGCATAGGTGCTACGGGTGGTGCGACTAGGCCTCCCTCTCGACCCATGGTCGTTGTTGCTTCAGTGGTGGTTTTCTTTTCCTCGCCATCATTGGTTTGTCTTGGCCAAACCACGGTGGGGCGCCAATGCTAGAACTAGAGGTTCCCGGATGAGTGAGGGAGACAGGGGGGCCTCCGCCCGCCAGGAGTCGCCCTCAGATGGAGGCTCGGTAAAGGCACGATAGGTGAACTTGTGGGAAGCTAGCACGAGAAAGTAGGGTTTCATTCATTCATTCACCATCCTCCAGCATTTGCCATGTTACAAGCGTTCCCTATTTATACGGCTCAACTACTTCTCGACGGAATTTATTACAATGCCCCTCATTTGCCATCTGAGTACATTCTGGAATATTCCACCATGGTCTCTCGCTTTGCGAGGCAATCTCCGCCACGCCGTCTCCAAATAACGGCCTCCATAAGCGCCGGCCCACCGTGCCTCTATCTATGGCCCAAAGGCCCGGGTTCCGATCTTGTCGCAACCGTCTTGGGGGCATTGTCGCTTTTGGCAGTCTCCGCCGGTCCGGTCGAAGACGTCAACCGTGGAGTCTCGCCCGCAAGCCATGGAGGCCATCTTGGCCCACTCAGCGGACCACGGGCACTGTGCTTGAGTACCTGCACACACTTACGCAAGATTGTTTGTTTAATTAGTTCAGAGGTAAGGCGGCCTCCGCCTCATCGCCGAGGCGCCCGTGAGTAAAGCGGGCGGCGTCACCACTTTGAGCATAGGTCGGAGGATTCGGCCCAGCCTTGGCGGAATTCGCGACAAGCCCGCCGAGCCTCGTGTAGTGCCCTACGAGCATAGCCGGGCAGTTCCTTTAGTCGGCCAGGTCTCCGCCCAAGGCGGTCGAAGACGCCTTGGCGACACCATCTTTGTCGAGGCCTTTAGACCCACCAAGCCGTGTTACAACATTGATCGCTAACTTACTCGAGAAAAGAAAATAAGGCAAGGCTAATAAATGAAAAACTATCAACAAGCTAGAGTTAACATGCACACTATTACAAGCTAACTAACTCGAGAACAATTACTGAAACCAACATACAACAAGCAGACTGCTACAACTAAGGAAAAACAAGACTAAGGGTAGCTAATTACAGTAGTAGCAGTATAGACAGACGGTTATTGCTACTAAATTACTGCTCATGTCAAAGGGGATTCAGAGGGCTGTAATTGATTTCTGCTGAGCTTCATTTGGTCGAAGGTATTTGCGAAGATGATATCTGCTGAACTCCTAGTGTCAATCAACACTCTGCTTATCTCCCATGCTGCTATGTTTGTTTTGATCATCATTGTGTCTGTGTGAGGGTAGCTTTCTAGCTGGAGATCTTCTTCTGTGAAGGTGATTGGGCTCCCACGTAGTCACGCCTGCCTTACCACCGTCTGCGTCTCTCAGGAGCACCGCCTCCGGCCATCCTACATCACCAACCTCCCTTGCGCCTCTGCCCTCTTCGCCTCCGATCTGCCCTCCATACGTCTCCCATCCTCCAACTCTCAAGCGATGGCGCCGTCGCTGGATTGGTTGGTGAAACGTATTCATGAGACTTTTTTCTCCCATTTCGAAAAAAATCACTACACACCGTTGTCACCTAGTCCATTGATCGACGCTGACAACTCTACAGTGCCACTTATTCATGCCTACTTGAACCAATTCAAGCGAACAGACAGATTTTCAATCTTAATTTTTAATTTATGTGGAAATTGAACTACCATGTTCTATATTTCGTTGTTGAATAGACTGATTTTTGGATGTCTGTTGACATTGGTCCATGTGGGCCAAGTGTTAGAATTCTTTTTGATTTTTCTGACATCGAAGACAATACCGCTTCTGTTCCAAACATAAATGATGATAGATTGTTGAGATTTGGCCTCTTGTGTTTGTGTAGGTTATCCTCTTATTTTTTGCTAATGATTCTAATCTTTTGCATACATAAATGAACTTCTTATGTATAATCAATTATTAAGTTTTATAGCTACACAATGTTCTTGTTGTACTAACATATGTATTTTTTTTAATTTTTAGTTCAATTGGTAGGAAGATAGTGTTTTAGAACCTTTGCATATGAGGCATGTTATAATAGGGATGAATGTTGAATGTTTACCTTCTATCCTTTAGAGCAAAACAAGCCATTATATTCTTATGATATCTCTGGTTATTTTTTCTGTTGTTTCCCATGGTACTATGTGAATAACATGTTATAATGACTTAAATACATATGTGAATGCAGGGCATTGGTGATCACTACTATGGTAAAGTTAGTAATGATTATACCTACCAAGTTGATACGACATATCGCCTACTAGCAGATCACTTGAGAATGATTTCTATTAGTACTGTTTATTATGCTCAACCTGGTAAGTGTGTGCATTATAGGTTGGTTGTGAATGTTAATAGCTACCGCATTAATATGACTTTTATTTTATTTTTGATCATGAACACATCATGGTTGAGGAATAACTTATCGCGTCTATATATGATTAATGTTTTTTGGCATTCTTACTTCTCTAAAAAGAAGCATTACTTGTTTCTTTATTTATATCAGGATTACAAACTGAAGATCGAGAATATCTTCTAAAGCACGTAGATAGACATGGTTGGTTTTACAACCAAACATAGAGAAAGGGAGTGAAGAATGAGAAGTGGAGCCATATGAGTGATGGCCCAAGGTCCCCCTCCACCTTTCCCCTCTCTCCCTTTTATAGGAGAGGTGGGAGGGGAGGTTTTTATTATTTCCCATGGTTGGGCTTGTGTTTAAAAAACCTCTAGGGGCTACAAATGGGAGCTAAACATTATCTACAAGCCCCTTGGCTATATAATTGGGCCCAAACACGCTAAATGGGGGTCCTTAACATATGACACACCCCTAATAGTAACCCCTCAGCTATTCGATTTTGCTCAAGAGCACAAGACCTAATAGTCGAATGCAACTAAGTGTGGCCCAATTACAACTTAG
Organism: Miscanthus lutarioriparius; assembly: GCA_904845875.1. NCBI lineage: Eukaryota > Viridiplantae > Streptophyta > Magnoliopsida > Poales > Poaceae > Miscanthus > Miscanthus lutarioriparius. Next base: position 90,835,864 of record CAJGYO010000014.1, read on the forward strand.
ACCCAGCACACAACTCACATCTATACAAAGATAGTCTATGGATGATTTTATCTTTGCCTAGACTTCGGTGGCAACCCTCTCTTGAACCTCTGTGACACTATCTTAAGATGCCGATGACGATCCCCCTGCTCCAAAATAATGTTGATGAAGGCATTATTGATGATGTCGTAGTCGTTGGTGAAGCCCCTCATCGAAATGTTAGCGAAGGCATAGTCGATGACCTTGAAGTCGGTGGCAAAACCCCTTGCCAAAATGTTGAAGGAAGCAGTATTGTTTATTGCCAAATTCGATGGCGAAGCCCCTTGCCGATATGTTGGCGAAGGCATAGTTGACGATACCAAAGTAGTTGGTGAAGCCCCTCGCTGATAGATTGACGTAGGTGGAGTCAAGTTAGCCAAAGTCAGTGGTGAAGCTGCTCACTGATATGTTGGTGAAAGCATAGTTGATGACGTCGAAGTAGGTGGTGAAACCCCTCGATGATAGGTTGGTATAGGTGGTGTCAAATTAGCCGAAGTCAGTGTTGAAGCTGATCACCGGTATGTTTGGAAAGGCCTTGTTGGTGACAGCAAAATCGGTGGCAAGGCCCTTTTTCCAAAAAAAATAAATGATGGGTTGGTTGGTGTCGAGTTTGCCGAAGTAAGTGGCAAAGCTCCTCGCCATATCTCAACCAAAGTCTCAAACAATGGGTCGTTGAAGTTTCAATAGCAAGGTAGGGAGCGAAAGTAATGTGAATGATGAAATTCTTGGAGAGTGCCCTGATGGGATTTGGTGCTTTAGTGTCAGTATGATCACTTTAGTGTCTTATCTTGTTCTTTTTTATGGGGGTGAAATGTGCGAGAGGTAGCGAAGAGAGCTCCTTGGCTGTTTTAGATTACTTTTGACCCATACCTTTTTAGGGCGAGGGGCCGAGTGAAAGCCCTAGTTTGGTTTTGGTTAATTGATGAAACCCTAAGTACTAACCTTTAGCTCTAAGTGAATATGAGATAGGTTAGTACACACCAAGTGATGGAGCAAAGATGAAGTCCATGGTGACATACATTGGTGGACATGTGATGATGGTGACCAAGCTCCAAACTTGGTAAAAAAGAAAGAGAAAAACAAAATTAGCTCAAGGCAAAGGTATACTTGATAGGAGCATTTTGTTTTGCCACTCAAGACACCAAGTGGGTGTGAGTGGATTTAGGATAGATAGCCATACTATTAAGAGGGGTGAAACTCATCGTGAAATGCGGTTATCAAAGTGCCACTAGGTGTTCTAATTCATTGCATATGCATTTAGATTCTCTAGTGAGTGCTAACACCCTTGAAGTTGCTAACACATGTGCACAATGGTGATACACTTGATGGTTAGCACTTGGGAGCAAGGGTGGAGAAGTTGGAGAAGAAAAGGAGGTGTTAACAGGGGACGGACCACGATTCGGGGACAGACGGACCACGAGGTCGAGTCCGGGTCCGGACTCTGCCTTGCTCGTTGTGGCATGGCTGGTGCTACAGACCCGACGCCCTAGCGAGACCAGACTCTAGCATGGGGGTCCAGCTATGGTGTAAGTGCATCTTGCTCTTTAGTGGATTTTGGTGAATTGAATGACAACATAATTAAAGGTCTAACAAGTTTGCTAAGTGTTGAGTAGGAAATTGAGTTTATTGCATACACTTGTGGATTGTGTAATGAGAAGTGTATCAAAGGTTCAACAAGAAGGCAAACTTGATGATATGCCACGTAGTGTTGAAATGAAGGCCAAATTGTATATTGTTGTATTGGAAGATTATGGAAACAATCTAGTTCAAGCAAAAGACAACAATGCAAATAGAATTAATGAAATAGCTTTTATATTGTGGGATATCATAACATCATGTGAAAGCAAGCATATTTGGTAAATGGCAAATGAGACATGAGTTGATGATTTTGGATTGGTCTCTATAGTGGCTTGCTTTGTATGAACAAGAAGAGTTGGATAGTGGACTAGCTTTGATCAAGGATTGAAGAATGAATCAAGAGTGCATAAGTGAGGAAATGTCAAGCAAAGGTGAAATGACAAAGGAGACAATGTATAATGGATATAAGATATTCTCTACATTGGTTTGCTTGTATGGATAAAGATTTAGAAAATCACTTTGCATTAATATGATCAAGCTAGAAATATGAAGATAGAGATTGAAGTGAGTGTTAGGAGTGTCAAGCCAAGATAAAGAGGATATAAGGAATCATGAATTTTCTTGACCATATTGATGTTGATTCATATATCTCAATCTATGTGAATCCAACTGAAGCTTGATTGATCTCAACATTCATATCTAGAAGATATTCAAGCAAGGATCATAATATTGAAGAAATGTTTTTTCAATGGATACTTAATATGGTGTGACTTGAGTATGGCTCGATAGGGTGAAGATAGCAAGGAAAAGGCTTCGAGGGACTAAGCGAAGGTGAAGGGCAAGCAATAGCTTGAGGACCGAGGTACCATGGCTAAGGTGAAGAAGAGAGTACTTGCATTGAGTCAAGGAACTAATCGAGCTATGAGGAGTCATATTGTGTTGAGGATCAAATCATTAGTAGAAGTGACTTGAAGCCATGAGGTGAACTCATATGTATGGAAATGATTCAAGTCACATGCTTAAGGTATGTTTGCTCGAAGAGATGAGACAAAGATGATTGCAGCCCCTTGTGAAGTGATATTGAGAAGAAATGACATATGAAGACATTGAAGACTCAAGCGGTTGAAATTGCTATATTCTCTTGATCTTGAGTATAGGTATGACGTACTATCAAGGGGGATGCAATACAAATCATAGACAAGTCTCAAGTGCTCAAACTAACCAAACCCAAGTGCTAATATGATAGAAAAACATTTATCAAAGCACCTGAACTTTTTGATCTTGGGGCTTGTTCTTGGCTGGGTTGGATAGCCCTCGAAACAAGCTTTCTGGAAAGTCCAAGATCACTGAAAACGAAGTTCGGAGTAAAAAAGTTATAGCGTTTTTCTATGATATGACCTTTGCTGTTTTTCGAGCTATGCGGTCTTGTGACTTTTTGCAAAGCAATCTTTGCACTGATAGTAGTGCCGTGGATCGGCGCAGTAGTGCTGCACCTGTATAGGTCATAACAGCTAGTTTTTTAACTATAATAGCTAGTTTGTTTGGGGTGGGTATAAATACCCATCCTCCGCCTCCTGGTGAGGCTGCTGATGCTCCAAATATTCCAAACCCTTCCCAAGCCTTGTGAGAGCTCTCTCTAACCCCTCTCTTTGTGAGAGTGAGTCATTAGTGTGTGATTAAGTGTTAGAGAGCAGATTAGAGCAAGCCAAACCTTGAGCACTTGTTGGGCTTCGTCGATCTTCGTTGCGCATTTGTTACTCTTGGAGGTGAAGCCTCCTAGACGGCTAGACATCTCCCAATGTGCTCCCGTGCTTGTGGTGTGCCGCGAGAAAGTTTGTTAATCACCCCATCGATCTAGTGGAAACCTCTCATCTCAAGAGTTTACTCTCTTGACTTAAGAACGAGGATAAGGGTTGCAAAGCCCAAGCCTTAGTGGCTTCCTCAACAACGTGGATATAGGCAAGCCTTGGTGGCGAGCTGAACCACGAGATAAATCTTGTGTCTTGTTCCTTTATGTTTTGAATTGCATTATCTGTGTTTCACTCGATCTACTTGGTTGTGCATGTTTGTGAGTGCAGGTACTTAGTGGACTTGCCACTGGACATCTCCACGCATATCTCCAAGTTTGAGTTCTAGGCGCAGCTTGTGTTGAGCTGTCTACAAGGGCGCGTCAGTCCTGCATTTTGAGTGAGGCAGTGTTGTAGTGCGGTAGTGTTGCAGCATTAGAGTAGCAGTGCCGCGCACTCTACTAATCCGCTGCAAGTTTTATTTGTTGTTAATTTTTAGAAGCGTCTATTCACCCCCCCTCTAGGCGACATCAAGGTCCTTTCATATGGCGCAACTGAGCATGGGAGGCGACGTGGCGCGTTGTGAGGGACCGGACCCTAGGTCCGAGTCCGGTCACGAGCACCAGACTCAGTCCGGTCATGTTTACCCTGTTGGGAGCTCTCTGGACAAAACCAGACCCGCGCATGTCGAGGGTCCGACGCTGTCCAGGCAAGTCCAGTCCGGAGCGCTGCAGCATGAGCGAGTGATGATCGGACCCTGCTCGGCAGGTCTGGTCATTTGCTAATGCACGTCCGGTCTGAAGGTGCTGTGTAGCCGTTGGCGCGGGGCAAGTGACCATTGAAATCTAGCAGCGGTCGCCATTCAAAGTGGGGACAAGTGGTTGTGATCGATTGACCGGACCCTAAGCTACTGAGAGTCCGGTGCGGACCATAGGAGGATCCGATGGACCCGTGAGGTTGCCCAATAATAGGGGCAATGGCTCTATTTTTTGGGGACCTCTATAAATAGAGGTTGGTGACCCGACCATACACCCTTGTAAGCCTAGCCATTCCTCTCTAACTCATCTTGCTTGATTGATTCATCATTTGGTGAGATTAGAGAGCATCCAAGTGTATTACTTGAGTGATTGCATCTAGAGGCACTTGGTGATTGTGTTTCACTGCGGATTTCTCTTGTTACTCTTGGTGTCTGCCAACACCTAGATGGCTTGGAGCAGCAAGGATCATTGAGCGGAGGGGAGCTTGTCTACGGCTCCGATCGGTGGATTGAGGGGTTCTTGTGCCTTCCCCATGGGAGATCACAAAAGGCAACTCTAGTGGATTTGCGCGTGGCTTGTGGATCCCCATCTTGTGTTGGTTGTGCGGCACCCGGTTGTGGGTTAGGTGTGTGATGCCTATTAGCGCGTGAACCTCCAAGTGGGTGAGTCACCACAACGGGGATTAGCTTGCCAGCAATCAAGTGAACCTCGGAGGAAAAAATCATTGTGTCATCTTGTCTCTGTGGATTTTAGTGGTATTCATTGTGATTGATGTCTTGCCGGCTCGGTATATCCATCTCTAGCGCTTGTATTTACATTGTCATATACTTGTGTAGTGCTAGTTGTAGCTGGTGAGTAGTGTAGCTTAAGTAGTTGTAATTAGCTTACTAGTTTGCTCACTAGGTTTAAAGTAGTGACTTAGCCTTTGTGTGATACATAGAGATCATAGCAACTAGACTTGTGAATAGGTGGCTTGCAACTCTTGTAGTGTTAGTGCAAAACTCGCATTATGCCTTTTAGTAGTCTAACCATTTGTCTTAGTGTTGTTGTAGAAATTTTTTATAGACTATTCACCCCCTCTAGCCATTTAGAACCTTTCACCGAGGAGTCACAAAATGAGCCCCTCGATGTTTTAAGATTACTTTGGTGCTAACCCCCATACCTTTTGAGGCAAGGGGGCAAGAAGCGATGAACTGGGCCCCTCGACGCTTTTAGATTACTTTGGTGGCGAACCCATACCTTTTGAGGTGATGGGGCGAGGAGTCACGAAATGAGCCCCTTAGCACTTTTAGATTGGTTTGGCACCGACCCCATACCTTTTGAGGCAAAGGGATGAGAAGTCGCGAAATGAGCCCTGTAAGGAAAATGGATCCTAGGCCCATTTAATTTAGATTTTGGTGTTTGATGATCAACACAATTAAATTGCACTAATGAATTTGTGAGTGTTTATTTTGTAGTCCAATAGGTTGCATAGTGGACTTCGACCAAAAATGGAACTCGAAGAAAAGGTTCAACACTCAAAGGAAGGCACTAGAGAAGGTGTTGACAACCTATAAGTGAAGGAAGGAGTCCAAGACACGAAGATGACGAAGCCCGAACGATGACACTTGGAAGGAAGTCCTGCTGCCCTGGCAGCACCGGACAACTACAGTGTCAGGCGGGCGGCTGCTGCTGGAGAAGGTGACATCGGACAACAGCATGTGCACCAGACAAGCAGTGGCGGTGACCATGGCAGTGCACTGCCGTAACTATCTAGAGAGCAGCCAAAATAGGATTGGTCACCGGGCAGGTGGTCATCGAACTGTACGGTCGCACACCACCATGTGAACAGTGCCCCCAACAATCGGTGTGTTAGAGACATAACAGCTAGTCCACGTGGCGGCACCGGACTATCCGATGAACCTATAAAAAAGTGCAGCTCGTCCACAACGGCTAGTTTTGGATTGGTGGCTATAAATACCACCCCAACCAACCATTTGGAGTGCGAGGGACCAAGGAAAGAACAGTAGGATGTTGCTACACCACATTTGTACTCTCCACATGCATAGGGCTTAAAGATCACTTGGTGATTAGCGCAGGTGATTTGTGAAGTGCTTAGGTTAGTTAGACCACGCTCATATGCACCTGCTCTAGGTTTAGGTCTAGTTGCTAGTGAGGTTTGCATACCTCTAAACTAAAGGTGCTTGCACCCACCGTGCTTCTACTCGGCGGGGCTTGTAAGTCTTGTTAGACCACACCAACCGCGTTTGTGGTATGGCCGCCACCAGATCTGGAGGAACAAGGCCCATGCATGCGTTTTGGCGGAAGCTTGATAGTGAAAGACGGCGGGAGCGGTCCGGGAGAGGCACACCGGAGACCCACTTGTGCGTGGGGAAGGCCGGGGCTATCCATGGAGTTACGACCGGGAGCTTGGCCCTTACGAGGGATTCCTTGAGAGGGGCTCCAATGAGGACTAGAGGGAAGCTTGCGCGCTTCTCGATACATTGGTAAAAATACCAAAGTCATCGACGGGAGTTTGCATCTCTACCTCATTTTATATTGCTACCTTGGTTGTGTGCTTTACTTTCCTAGCTTAGTTGATAAGCTAGTTGATAGGATTGGAATCTAGGATGGATAACTCTTTTGCAGTAGAGATAGCAACACGCTATCAAAACCGTAGTTGCACATTTAGATAGTTTATTTAATTGCATAGGTTTTGTTAAGGTGAAAAATAGAGGCCATAGTTAGAAGTAGAATTTTTTGTTGCCTAATTCAATTCCCCTCTTAGGCATCATGGTCCCTTACAAGCCCCTCAGAGTTTTTAGATTACTTTGATGCCAATCCTCATACCTTTTGAGGTGATAGGGCGAGGAGTCGCAAAATGAGCCCCTCGGTGCTTTTAGATTAGTTTCGAGCCGACCTCATACCTTTTGAGGCAAAGGGACGAGGAGTCATGAAATGAACCCCTCAGTGCTTTTAGATTAATTTGGCACCAACCCTCATACCATTTGAACTGAAGGGATGAGGAGTTGCGAAATTAGCCCCTCGACGTTTTAAATTAGTTTGTCATCGACCCTAATACCTTTTGAGGCGACGGGCCGAGGAGATGCGAAATGGGCCCCTATGCGCTTTTAGATTAGCTTGGTGTGGATCCCATACCTTTTGAGGCAATGGGGCAAGGAGACACAGAATGGCCCCTAGGCACTTTTAGATTAGTTTGGCGTCAACTCTAGTCGATGTCACCGATGGCGAAGCCCTTCACCGGGACGTTGGCGAAATCCTAGTTGATGACAATGATGTTGACTACGAAATTAATTACAAAGTTTGCAAAATATAAATTTACATTTTGCTCATACTGCTTGGTTGCTTGTATTTTTGCAAGGCATAATTAGGTGCTGGACACTAAGAAAAGGTGGCCTTTGCCACAACACACTAAAAAAACATGTCTTTGCCCAAACACACTAAAACTCTGGCAATTGGGTGCTAGACACTATAACACATATTATAACATATCCTCATCAAACAGTTATCAATACATTTATAAAAGACAAGTATACCCCTGCTCCTTCAAATGAACATTTCTGATAGATAAAAGGACATGATTATAGCATGTTCTTCACCATTCAGCAAGCAGTACACAAATACAAATAGCAGGTTCAGACACATTTGGCTACAGTATAGACCCTAATGACATGGTTTAGCAAAGGGGAATGATTTAGCAGGTTTAGCAAAAAAAATCATAGATTCGAGCCACATTTGGCTATCTTGATGCTACCAAAACCATACATGCTCTTGATCCCAAGCACTCCCTACTCTTTCTTAGACACGACAACCTTCAACTTCGTGCCTTTCCCTTCTCCATGAAGGCTACTAGAGATAGTGCTTCACATGCAACAGCTCTATGGAGCCTTCAAATTCCAACAACATTTTTTTAATTTGAAATGGATATAGAAGCATGTCAACAATTATTTTAAAGAAAGATAACCAGGAAAACATAATTGGAGGACTTATACCTCCTTGTCATAGGGCTAGGTGTTTGCAATGGGAGTGATAGCTCTAGTTGGTGTAGATGGATTTTCTTCAGCAAAGACAACCTCCTTGACATACTAAATGGAGAGAAAAAGTCAAATCAAAGAAGAAGTAATACAATATGGCAAAATTTTGGAAGTTGCATTTGTACCTTCTTGTCATAGGGCTTGGTGTAGAATGTAGTGATAGTTCTTGGTGGTGTAGCTTGTAAATTGTTTAGATATGCATGTTAGTGGTCCGCTATGTAAGATATGTTTCAAGTTTGAGTTGAAAGCTTACAATGGTTCATCAAGTGATGGTTGTTCCTGTATTGGATTAGTAGCACTACTAGATGGCACTACTGTGACATTTTTCTTGGCGCTCTTTCTTTTTGGCTTTGGAGGGGTAGGTGGTGGTGCATCGATTCATAAACATATTCATTGCATGTTTTTTCCATGTGGCCAAGCTGTCTGCACCTTTTGCATCTTGTGGATCTCTTTCCAGTTCCACCTTCTGCAACTGATTTGTACCTTCTCTCCCTTGGTCTACCGGCTGCCCTTTTCAGAATTGGAGGCCACAATTTGAATCCAGGGTCCATCTTAGGCCATTGTTTCCTATCTGTCATTGGCTTCACAGACTTTTCATAGGCTTTCTTGAACTTTGCCACAGAATAGTACTCATGAACATAGTCTTCTATATTATAACCTCGAAATGAGGTGATAATACAGAGGGCGTGTGTACATGGTAGACTAGTAACTTGCCAGCGCCTACATGTGCATGTCCTCTCTTTAAGATCAACAGTATGCCTCCAATGAACTAGATCCCTTGTAACACCTTCAACTTCACCTAAAATTTCAGTCTCAGTACCACCATCTTTGTGTGAATACCTCCACGCATATTTGAGCCCCCTGCTTCTTGTATTGAGTTCCTTCATGACTTTAGGTAGGATCTTGCCTTCAAGCTTTCTTGCAATTTTTCTTCTCAAGAACATTTTGTCCATTTCATCGTCTCTTATCCTATCCATAAGATCAACTACATGAAGGGATTTCTCATCAGTAACCCAAATTTGTTGAATGTTTCAAACAATGTTATTTGTGACATAGTCACACTTGCTTGCTTGAGAGAACAAGTGTCGTGTCCAAAGGTGCTTATGAGTATTATGTATCCACTTCATGGCTTGGGACATGCTTCATACATTAGATTGTAGTGCTCTTCAAACTCGTGTCTTTGATAAGCTCTACATCTTTGGCCACAAGTGCTTCTCAAAGACTTCACCCCGAAATCGCTTTTGGAAGTTTGCAACTAAGTGTCTCATGCACTCTCTATGCTCAACCCAATTTTTGAAGACTTTAGTAACAATTTGAATCAATTCATTTACTGCTCGTCGCGAGTTGATATCACTATACGGAGGTGATCCAATAGCTCGATGAAGTCTGCTAAAAACCATTCCCAATTGTCATTGTCTCGATCCAAACACACCATGACACACCGGAAACATCCAATTGTTCCCATCAATAGCGATAGCAGATGCAAGTTGACCCTTCCATTTCCCAAATCAAATGAGTGGAGTCCACACCAAGAAAAGGCCTGCAGACCATTTAGAAATCCATCCACACAAGACTTCAATGCAACAAACATTCTAGTGAACCTCATCTTCTTCCCAATTTTCTCATATTCAATGTCTACCAAACTGCTGAGATTGGTCTTTCCACCTCCGCCTTGAAACCTGAAAATACACTCAAAACTATCATCCCACTTCCCTTTGAGTTGCTCCAAAGCCTTATTTCTTCCATCCCAAACTACCCAAAGATGACAACTTCAGGATGATCTTTGCTCCTCTAGCCTTTTCTTTAATTCTTTAGGCCCAATTTTATTGTCCTTTGCAAGCCAATCCAGAACCCAATCCTTGACCCAATTGATTTGTTGCCATGCAGTTCTTCTCAACTTTTCCGTGCTTTGACAAGTGTGTTCATAAGGCATCTTCTTTATCCGAAACAAGCAAGAATTAAATTCAATACAAACATACAGAAAAAAAATTAGTATAAAAATCTAGAAAAAGAACAAGTACCTCCCAAGTCCTTCCATCCTCGCAATTGTGAAGCATGTATACGCCACCGCACTGCTCAACTTTGCAATATATACCTTGTTGCCTCAGAATAGGGAGCTACAATTTCATATTCACCTTTTATTGCATATTGCCTAATAGCTTTCTTGAAAGTATCACCATCCCAAAAGTTACACCAACTTCTATTTTCGGATTCTCAAGTCGGGTTGCATGGAATTGTCTTACAACCCCATGCATCCTCAACAACTAATTCATCCTCCAAACCAAAGCATAGTCTACATCACTATCTCGTTCGAGCTCGATAAATCGTAAATTGGATCCTCATCATTCGGACCAACGCATTTCTCGTCATCATCCACCCAAGCCACTTCAGTAATTTCTTTGAATTGGTGGCTCTACAAGAGATGAGTCGAGTTTCAAGTGAAGGTTGTGCAATAGTTTGGTTGGCTAGGGCATCAGTGCTTCCTCTGCAAAACACAAGGCATGCTCTCCGGTAGGCCAATATCATGTATGTGATCCTCGTCGTCTTTTCTTATAACACGCACTTGCACGGAAAGCCTCCTTATATCCCAATACATGTCAATTGCATGAAGCAATTTCTGGTCGTAACAATCTCTCTATAGCTACGACTCATATTATCCCAATAGGTGACACGCGGTTTTTGTTTTGAGCCTAGCTTAATTTCTCGTAGCAAATTCAAGAAGCAAATCATTCCAGTTTGTGCTATCCTGTCTAAAATCTTTGGAATGTTACATGCCTTGCAATATTCGCAACCATCATCATCAGTTAATTTGACATAAGCGCCTACTCGAGCAGCAAGCTCAGGGGGCCAATTGGGATCCATCCTACGTATCACTGGGGCACAAAGATAAATGGGATGAACAAGGGTACGATTTACTTTGCAAAATCGAGCCTACAGTTAGCCTAACCCTAGGGGAAAATCGCAAGAATCTTACCTATCGGGAACCCATAACAGATTGGCGTGGTTCTCTAGGAAAATGTCGCTGAAGAATCGTGGAGGAGGTTCCTCCATCTCCTGCCACGAGCGGGCGCCGCCGCCGTGACCGCCGCCCAGGAAGGAACAGGCCCAGCCTCGGGGCGCTGGCGAAGGGCGTGGCCGTGCGCCTGGAGCAGGGCGGGGCAGCAGCAGGAAACGGCCGCACGGAGGGAGTAGGGAGGGGCAGCAGCAGGAGCGGCGCAGCGAGGAAGTCCCGATCTGTTTTGGTCATCCCGTTCGGTAGCAGGGAAACAGGAGAATAGGCAGGCGTACCTTTCTATTAAAAACGATTATAATAAGAGGTGTAGTGTCCGTGACCTAATTATCAAAGAGTTTTAGTGTGTTTAGACAAAGAAAAAAAATTTTGATGCGTTGCAGCAAAGTCTATCTGTTTTTTTAGTGTCCACGACCTAATTTTGCCTTTTTGCAACGTGAAGCCTCTGAGCTCTTAGACCCATCAAACTTGGGCCGTTGTCGGGCCACATCAGGCAAGTGTTACTGACATGGGTTGGGCTGGCCTTCCAGCTCGTAGCCCGGCCATGGCCTGGATAACTACGGCGGCGCCGGCGGGGGTGTCCGGAGTCCGGACGTCCAGTGGCCATGGCGTGCGCGGTCTAGGGTGTCCCTGCACGCGGCGATGATGTCGTGCCCCCTCCGCGGGTGTTGTAGGCTGCTGCGTGCGGCGGGCCAGCGACAACTGGAACCTGTGGCTGCCTGGCTGGCTCAGCGATAGCAGATTCAGGTTGCTCCTCTCTCCTTGACCTATACCCACAACCCACCACTCAAATGTTTAATGTGTTTTTGTTGCCTGCTTGCCGTCTGCCGGTATGACTGAATTGAATTGAACTGAATTTCAGGGGCATCTAAGAGTCTAGGACAGCTAATCATTCTTAAGTTGTTCTTTTCCATGCCAAATTTCTTCGAAATTTACAAAATCATATTGCTCTGTTAGATGTAAACAAATAGTACACTGATCCCATTAGGTGATGCACAGACAGATCCTTACTGTTCTCCTTTTATCTGTCTCTACATGTAAATGTAATAGGTCCAACCACTCTCTGCACAAGAGCATCCTAATCTAAATGAGTATGCGTTTTGTACATTATATATAAGGGGTAAACCAAACCTGACATTTTGTACATCATTTATGCACAAGATAGCCATATAAAAACTCATTCCAGACATCAGGAACTCCGGGGAGGCACCAATGCGTGCAATCTGCGTAGCTGGCTGGATCCGCGATTTGCTCTTTCGTTAGAGGAACAAATTGTCTCCTGAACACCGTTGGATGCCCGTCCTTCCGGTAGTCAGAAAGCTCGGTGATGTTCAGTATCTGAACATGTATGCCTTTCGGCTCCAATGTTCGGAAATAGGACTTGGCCGTGGCCATCAAGCTGTAGTCTGTAGTTGCAGCTTTGTATCCGGTTTTGTAGATCGGCTCTGTTTCATTAAGGCATTTGTTCTTGTCTTCTCCACCCCAGTTGCTAGCCCTGAAAGTAAAGTACCATATGTGAACACTAGATGTCATGGAGATGTTGGTATTGTACTATTTGTGTTGCAAATGATTTGTGGGTATCTCTCTCACCAGGAATGTGTTGGTGATGATCCTGCAAAAAAGATCCTAGTCTTGTTCTTGTCAATATTCTCTCCAAGCCATTCGGTTAGTTTCTTGAGAGCTATCTCAAAACCATCGACCATTTCCATTTCGTCTAACTTTGCATCACCATCTTCAAATGAGCCATACCTTCACATATATAAAAGTTTTATTACCTATTCGCTGATTGCATTTTGGTAACTATGTTAGTGCATTTTAATTACCAGTTCTGGTATCTTTTTTTTTTCCTGATACTGAAAACTGACGGTGCAATACCTATGATCTATGATTAGGAAGGTTAGAAAATGTACTTACATGACCTTCATCCTCATGTCATCCTTCTGCTTCCTCCACCACAGGTAAGAATTGAAGACAATGATGTCAGCATCCCTCCAGACACTGGCATGCTTCTCAATTCTGTCTGCCCTTATGATCCGGTACTCCACCCGGTGGATAATGGGGTTGTCGCTGTTAGACTCCACCAGTAGTGGTGACCAGTAGAAATCTATTGTTGCATTGTATTCCTGAAAAATAATTATATGTTCAAACAGGCTAACCAAATAAAATTGTTGGTTTCTGTAGGCTGTAGATTTGTGAAGGGAAGCATACCAATGCCTTGAAGGAGATGAGTGAGCCATTGAAGATGCGTATCTTGAGCCTGTCATCGGGTATTGAGGCCTCCACCATGCACACGAGAGAGACCCATTGGTTCCTGTTGACTGAATCACCCACAAACACCAATCTCTTGTTCCTCAGCTTTTCAAGCAGCTTGATGGCATCGAATCTGTTTTGAAAAAAGGTAAAGTTCAGACAGCATGTCAAAAATACCATGCAAAGTTATGCTAAATTTGATCTCCTTTCTACTCTTACATACAAGCTTTGGAAATGGTACAAATGGTAAAATAAAAGGTAGGACCTTTCATTGTCAATTAGTTGCCATGCATGTTTAATTAGTTTCTTGTTGGCCTCCAGCTAACAACTCCAGTGAGATCAGTTTTGCAATCTCAGTTCTAGTTGTTTCTTCCTCTCTGCTGTGCTATTCTGTGCATTTATTCAGTTACAGATTATCTCAGTGTTTTTATGCTTCTATAAAACAAAAACATTTACTACCCTTGGAAAATTCTTGACTGATACTGACAGAGCTTATTGTTCAAGAACTGCACCTTTGGATATGTTGGAATATTTGTGCTTGAGCTAAAAACACTTGGGAAATCTGTAATAATCATACCTCGGGAGGTCACATCCATGAGGCTGCCATCTCCAGTGCTGGTACATGACATCCTTCCTGCCATATTTGTCACAGGCCACCTCAGGGAAAATGAAGGCACACTTGAGCCCGTTGTACAATGGCGGGACACGTTGTCGTACACCCACCGCCCCTCGACCAGTTGCACTCCTCGTCGCTGGCGTCCCCCTCTTCAGTTGTCCCTCTGATCGCTGGTTCTTGGAGCCCAGCTTCCAGCTTCACCTGCACTTCTTGGCGTCCATGCTCGACTGCCATTTGCACTTGCTCTTCCTGGCCTCTGTCAAGGAGGAAGACGATGGAGCTGGCCAAGATCAAGAAAGCCACCAAGGAGGTCACGATGCTCCTCACTCCAACCGGAGAATGGACCACCGTCATCTTGCCACCTGCTGCTATCGCCTTGTGAGTGGCTTCTGTCTTCATTCTTTCTTCAGGAACCATACTGCTTAGCTCTCCTCTTTTATGGTCACCTATCGAGTCTGTACAATGGCAATGCTGCTAGCAACACACCTGCACATGGCTATATGGTCCAGCTCTACAAAAAGTAGTGATACTCAAGCAACCCGAGCACTGACCCTTGGGCTAACCACAAAAAAGGGGGGTAGTGTCGGACTATTTGGACTGTTGTTGTAGAGATGAAATCTTTTTGCAGGTCAAAGTAGTTAGAATAGCCCTTGTACGGAAATCAGAAATAGAAAGTTTGTGTGTATACATCGGTGTACTATGGTTATACTGTCTGAATTTGCAAAATCATCTATAGATGAGTCTCATGTGTGCTCCAGATATTATCTACCTGTCACTAGTATTTTTTCCAAAAAAAAATGAAGCAAAAAGTTTAGAATATCAGAATGTAGAAGTGTTTATTTGTGTCACCGACGGCTGCACCAATCCACTCACACCAACTAAATGAATAAACAAAGGACTGAAACACTACTGAGTGTGTCAACTCCAAAAGACCAATGAGTGCATCTCAAGCAACAAAAAAGGTGATGGGCTGATGGCCAGCATGCATCCTTGCCTAGCATAAATAATTATTAATCTAAAGCTATTAAGCTCCTGAATGCAAACATCACTAATGTTTGAATTCAAATCATCATAATCCTCTATTTCTGGTTATACTCTAGTAAACCAATATGCGCAGAGTCTTTATTTCCCTGAGAACTAACACTTTCAGCTTTCCAGAATTCTTAAGAAGGAATTATCTCTGCAAATTGTCTGTTCTGCCCAACACAGTACATTAGTAAATGATTTATGTTTGACACGGCCCCCTTCTCCCTACCTAAAAATATGAAGCATTGCTGTGAGGCACACGATACGGCTTGTGGTCCTTTTTATTGTGTGGCAGGATTCATATTAAAAGGGGGAATTTGTTATGATCAATTTGGCCTATCTATGCATAAACTTAGAGTAAATTAAGCATTCTATTTTAAGATACACAGTTAGTCGCTCTTCTTTTTTTAAGAATACACTGGAAAGCTACATGTTTTGCACAAGCCACATGTGTGCATACTACAGATTAATTCAGTAATTCTGAGTCAACCATTACAAACTTTTGTCCAAATAAAAGGGGGCCCATCATATTGGCCTATCAGTGCATCAACAAAAATAAGTGAGATACGAATGTGTCACTTTTGAAGACAGTGCGGTGTGAATTCCTTTAAAAACATCTGCTGAAAAACGTTGAGTTGTGCAAACACGCACCATCAATGATTAGCCTTGCCTTTTGTTTGCCTTCCTTTCCACACTTGCCATCCAAAAAAAGAGTAGGGCAGATCCTCACTATAGCAATTGTTTGGGAGCACTATGAGCATTTAATTTGATGGAAGTGCCTAGAGGTAATATCATAAATCAACACATTCTATCTTTAATTTGGTTTGGTATCTTAAAATGACCCTACTCGGTGCTATAAATCATAGGCCCTTTTTGCATTCCTTCTTTAAGCGTACCAAGAAATGAGTGGCTCCAAAGACCAAAAGGAAGGGTTAGGTGAAATCCTGTGCTCACATTTGCTTTATGGAGTATCCTGTCCTATCCCTGTGGGGTCTAAATGATAATGCTTGGCTGTCAAGTGGTATAATATAATATATGCGGTGTGAATCTAATTTGCTTTTGCATTTTCAGAAAACTATTCTGCCTGGTACATTCAGTCTGAAAAGCATGAATAGTGAGCAGCAGAGAAGAAAAGAGGCCAGGGAAACATGCTTGCTGGCTGGACAATGGGTACCATTATTTACTGCATTGTACACCAGCTGATGGTAAGATCTGTATCAGTAGTTGCAACCGAATGGTGGTCCACATGATTCCCTGCAGGATCAGGCACGGGTTGGCTTCCTGCACAAGTCCAAGAAGAAGCCGTGCAACCAGTAGTATTTGTTCCTGAATAGCAGTCCATGTATAAGAGTGCAAGGCACGTATTAGTTGTAAGGTGTGCGTTGTAATTGTCATGTTAACGATAAATGCACTGAATGTTCGCATAACCACAAGGAAGCTCTGATTTTGATCCACCACCAAATACTAGTAATTAGCCTATTCTTTCTGCAGTCATTCCTAGATTGAAGTTTGTCACAATCAGTTAGAGACTAAAATGACTGCAGTCATGGTACTGATGAATGTTCTGGAATCTTTGTTGCTTGCATGGTTCTGCACATGGAATAAAGCTGTCTTTTGGTGTTTGAAATGATGATGATGCAGTACAAACAGGAAGGTATGACGTGCTTGTTCAGCCTGATCAACACTGTTCATTTACTGTAGCTGACGTGGCGTGCGAATATACTCTCAGGGACGGGTTAACCTGTCTGGAACTTTGCATGAGTGGAGTGAAGATGCACATGCATCTTGGGCAGTCTGCAGTGTACAAGGACGATAGCAGTTTGGTGGTTCTTCTATGGTTCTGCTTGCAATTCATCAGCAGGGAAAGTAGAAGAGCAACATCTAGCTACAGCAAGCACGTCAAGTAACACTGTTCCTGTCGGCTGCCTTTACATTCTACTGGGAATGCTGCAGTGCAGTGCACTGAGGCCATGTTTAGTTTCTCACGAACTCCTAAAAAGTGCACTATAAAAAAAGAAGATTCTTCGTCATATTAAATTTGCGGTACATGCATGGAGTACTAAATGTAGACGAAATCAAAAACTAATTGCACAATTTGATTGTACTTTGCGAGACGAATCTTTTGAGCCTAATTAGTCAATGTTTAACAATAATTCACAAATACAAACGAAATGCTACAGTAGAGAATCTTGCACTGTGCAAACTTTGCACCTTTCAAGTTTGGCCAACTAAACAAGGCCTGAGTCTGAAACTCGAGTCAACCACCAGGGGCCTACCCTACCCTACCTACATGCAGACACGAGCAAGAAATGTAGCATGCTGTGCCAGCCTCAACCACCGCGTAGTACCCGCACCAACCATGTTGTTTAGTCCTAATGACAAATCAAGCTGTGGGACTCAGAGACATTATGCAGCATCGAATCTTTTTTAATCCCACCGACGATTTGTACGTGGACAATGTGCTTCAAGCACTGATTAATGGAATGCTTTCCCACTCTGACATTATTCTTAGCATTTAATCACTGCTTGAGATGACATATACTGCTATGCTGTCTTCAATTCATACTCATCCTTATAAGACTGGGTCCTTTTCTTTGTTAGCTTCAAAGTGGTCTCTTATTATGATTAGGTTGTTGGGCTATCGGTGCATCAGTCAGAGTAACCATGTGCTACTGAGCGCTTCGGTTGTCGGCAGACAGTTACAAGTTTCTGTACTAAATCAGAGAAGGGAGCATGCATCAAATTGGCCTATGATATCAGTTCAGAGATTTCAATAGCTGTTTTTGCCTGGAATGCATCTCTTTCCCATTATGGTTGGTCTTAGAATGCATCTCTTTCCCATTATATGGTTAGTCCCTTGTGACACACTCAACCTCTGAATTATAGATGGTGTGTTCTTCCCAGTGATGCCAATTTACTCACTATTTTGGCGAGCTCACGTTTTCGAGTATCAGTCCTCTTAATCTCTGATAAAGCTCGTTTGTTACTACTGATCACATTCTCATCAACTATCTTGTAATGCCTCGATATGTTCCGGAGGACCTCCCAGCGTACCTCGACATACCCCTCGTATTTGTTGAATAATGCAGGTATTGTAACCAAAGCAATGCATGGTTCCTGTTATGCACGTGTTGTAACAAAATCAGCAATGAAATTCAGACAAAATTGTGAGACCAAGCTTATGGGCCGAATTACGGTTGGACCGGGCTACTGTAGCCATAACGATGAATTGGGCTGGGATGAATTCGGGTTGCTGTAGCATACCAAACGTTTAGTACCATACCGTGAATTCTGAGTTCGTCGAACCAGCTTAAATAGCTAGACCAAGGACACGTAGTAACATTCGGTTAACCGTTTTATGCGAAGCGAGGACGAAAGCGCAAGCGGGCTGCTACGGAGGTGGGGCCCACCCTTCGGCAGAGTGGGCCTGGGCCGTGTGCCGGGCCTGGGGTGTTACAAATGGTATCAGAGCCAACTCTCACGGTTTCCCGATGCGTATGGTCTGGAAGCCTGGATAGTCTGTGCATGGTTCCCGAGAGAGGGCATGACACCTAGGCTGGGGAACTGGAAATATGAACGTGACCAAGAGAGTCGATCATGAGCATTTGTCCCGTATGGGTAAGCTGGTTCGATAGCTCGACAAGGATGTCGAACCCATTGAGGGTGGGTGGATGTGAGACCCAGCTCATGGACCGAATTGCGGTTGGGCCGGGCATTGTAGCTATAGCGTTGAATTGGGCTAGGTTGAATTCGGGTACTGTAGCACCGAGTTACTGCAGCTACGAAAAACATTGTGCAGCCAGATGTTTAGTACTGTACCGTGAATTCTGAATTCGCCGAACCAGCTTAAATAACCTGACCAAGGACGCGTAGTAACCTTCGATTAGCCGTTTTGCGCGAAGCGAGGACGAAAGCGTAAGCGGGTTGCTACGGAGGTGGGGCCCACCCCTCGGCAGAGTGGGCCTAGGCCGTGTGCCAGACCTGGGGTGTTACAAATGAACTGAAGACAAAGCAGATACGTATAAGATTCTGCCTGTCCTTTGGTACTGTCTATTCCTAAATGTAAGGCGCAAAGTGTAAAGTATGATCTGTGCAGGACATGCCTATGTAAGTAAGAGTGATAGACGAACATAAATTGCTGATAACAGATAGCAGCCAAAGGACAGGCACAACCTGTGAAGACAATTTTCTGTCTCGGCAACGACAGGAATAACAAATGACAACAAAAAGAAGTACAGCTAACCTGGAAAAATAGCCGGAAGTCCTTGCCATGAGTAAAGTCATGTGTGTATCATCAGCATGTTGTTAATTTTAAGGGTTATTTGGATTGCTACCACTGTAATTTTTAAAGTTTCGAGAACTGCCATTACTATTCACCTATTATGAATCTTACCATTATAATTCTTCCCCTCTTTGAAATATGCCACGGTATACACTTGGAAAGGATTTAGGCCCACTTGCAGACGTACACTGCATCATCGTATTTTTATATGGACAAAACTGCCCCCTCCACCTTCCTTTCTCTATAAATCATTGACGTGTGGACCCCACTAGCCATCTCCTTCCTCCTTTCCCGTCTCCTCCAGAACAGCTTCTTCCCCACCCATGCCGCCCTTGGCCATGCCTTGCGCCAAGACGCCTTTGCTTAGCTTTGGCTCACCCCCGTCTTGCTTTGGACATCATGGCAAGCACGAGCGGCAATTTGGATTCACATAGCTGGTTCGTGAGCGACATGGCAAGCACGACCTCACCCGCTCCATGGCAAGCACGAGCACCGAACAGGGATAGAGACAGGAGGTGTCGCACGCCCTCAACCGATCCCATGCCTCATCTTCGCATGCTCGCTTTTGTGTTCGCCCGGCACCGAAGCTCTCCGTCCCGAAGTTCAGGCCCGCTGGCGTGCATGGATCGGAATGCGTTCGCCACCATCGCTGCTGGATCCGCTTCTTTGGCAACAGGCCAGGAACACGGTAGTGAGCTCTCGCTGCTGACGACGGGAAGAAGGCTTTGCTTGGCGGAGGGCACTCGCGCACGGCAGCCTGCAACATGATCCCCTCCGACGTCGTGGGCTCGCCGCCGCCTCTTGCACCTAGGCCTCCGATCCGGCCTCCCCTTATGCTTGCGTGGTGTCGAAATTTGGTGAGCTCGAGAGCAGCCCCCGATCGCTTTGGTGAACACACAATGGCGTGCCTGTGCAAAGTGAAAGCACCAGTGGACGGAGGAAGAAAGGAGTAGAGGATGACACGTGGGCCCTCTAGGTCGAGCATGGAGAGAAAAAATGACATGGGTATTTTAGGTCATATGAAAATACAGTGACCTGCAGGTGGTCCCGTTATGGTTTCAAACCTAGAAATGGCACGGATGAGGTAGAGACAAAATTGTAATGGTAAGTTTCGAAATAGACAAATAGTAATGGTATATTTTAAAAACGCAAAAATTGTAATGGTATGGATCAAAATAACCCTAATTTTAACACGGAATGAGGACGCAGTGTTGCTAATCATCTCCTCTGATAAAACTAACTCAGCTAGTGGCCTAGGCTGCCTGCAAATAGTTAACCAGTAGGAGTATGAAATAACACATACTACAGTCAATTCGATCCAAATTTGAGATAGAATGGAAGGAGGATTCGGGTTGATCACCTATTTAGTATTCCAGCTATTTTAATTAAGAGTAGAGTCCGGGATCAGACGGACTTGCTTAAATTCATGCACAAGTCCGTCCAAGAAGAGGCTTCAGGACGAGTACGACCGTTACAAGCAATCACATGATGCTGTCGTTGGCCTTGCAGGTACTTTTTTTTTTGGTCCTCGATAGGATGGATAGAGAGGCATGTACTGAAAGTCTGAAATAAAGATTCATTCGGTACATTTAATTAAGAGTGAGATTATGTATGTATATGCATCATTAGTGGCTGCCAAGGCACATATTAGTTGAACACTTTGTGTCACTGAACTTGTTGGTATGGTATGTGTGGGCCATATGGGGTACTGTGCTCTTTAATTTGGCTCTCTTTATATGTGAATGCGATGTGATGTGGAATGTTTGAGGTTTACAGGAGGCGTCCATTGGCATGGGAATGAAATTGACATTTTACCACGACTGGTTGATTTTTCATGGGTTATATAGTACTAGCATGCATGCATGTCATGCCTGCACGAGTTGACTTTTTTCACGTACTGATTCTGATTCTGTATATCTTGTAGGAGTAAAAAAGAAGTCTCCACTTAATTGGCTGGTACGAGGAGCTGGGATGATATGAGATAATGAGATGTTGGATTATTCATCCCTCGATCGACAGCTAGCTCGGCTGGAAGGAATGGCAGCATCCACAAACCACAGCCACAGTGAACAGTGAACACAGAGCACTGGTGGCGGTGCTCTGAAGTCAAAAGATGGACAAAAGGCAAGGAGGGACCGACTACCTACAAGGCTACAATGCAAGGACAAGCAAAAAAAGGAGTAGTGTCATCTCTGACTGCCATGCATGCCTCCCTACTCAACAACCCCTCACCAAAACCATATGCACTGTTGTTTAGTACGACCGACAATCATTCATTCACAACTCTCTTTCCCTCTCTTCTCTGTTCTCTCTACTCCATCTGACCATCTCCACAGATGATGATATATAGGGCACGGCCACATGGCATTTCCATGGTTGCCAAGTACTTCTGTAATCATGCATAAAAAAAGTACTTATGTAATCAGATCAGGTGCTAATTGCCGTTTTAGACAGATTCTAATTGCACGGTGGCATCCAATCTTTCTTGCTAATCCCACCGACGGACGCATGTGTGGACAATGTAATGCTCCTTAATTAGACCGTAGCACTAGCATCAACTAGTGACGATGTCCAGATATTATACAGTAGCATTTCTTCTATTCTGCAAAGGGAAGCACAACTTCTTCCTCTATCTTAGCTTCTTCTTCCTCGGAAAAACAAGAGAGGCAACTTGTTCGCCCAAAAAAGTGTCCAGATATAGTTTACCAGGCCAATGCTATTAACCAAATGAACTTGTTTAGAAGTTGCTTATTTTATCTTTTGTGAACAGAAGGACCAAATGAGCCTTGGCTAACTTTCGTTTATGAAGGCCTACACGCACGCACGCTCGCATCTATGAATGAACTCATACGCT
Organism: Miscanthus lutarioriparius; assembly: GCA_904845875.1. Lineage (NCBI taxonomy): Eukaryota > Viridiplantae > Streptophyta > Magnoliopsida > Poales > Poaceae > Miscanthus > Miscanthus lutarioriparius. The sequence goes on from CAJGYO010000014.1 coordinate 90,858,077, forward strand.
GAAGCAGTTGGTGCAGGGTTCGGAGAGGATAATGGGATGGGGTCTGACAACGATCTCGGCCTGTCAGCGGAGTTTGGCGGGGGGAAGGAGAGTGGTGAGGCTGTCAAGATGGGTGGAAGATGCTCCAAGTGTTCAAAGAAGGGACATCAGGCTACAGTGTGTAAGGCGGAGGTGTACTGTGTGATTTGTGACTCGCATGATCACATGAATCACAGATGTCCTCTCCTCAAGGCGCCGAGGCCTGTGGCTCATGCTGCGGGTTATGCTGTGATGGGTTTGGGATTCTATCATATCCCTCATCCGACATTGCCCAGGGTGAAGAAGGATTCCAAGATGGCTCGAGTGTCAGTAGTTGGGGGTACTCTGTCAGGCGACCAACTGATCATGCAGCTAAAGAGGGTTGTGCCAGTTAAATGGAATTGGGAGCTAAAGGATCTTGGAGAAGGTAAATTCCTTACCCAGTTCCCTTCCAAGACCGAGCTACAACGTTCGATTGCTTATGGAGGGGCTGATGCGAAGGGAGAGGGAGTGCCAGCTGGTACTTGGTTGCAGTTCGAGGAATGGCAAGAAAAGGAAGAAGCTTTTTTTTGTTGCCTAAGGTCTGGGTGAGGGTGAGGTGTATCAGACAGCCGCTGCGTGAGTTTCTCATTTTGTGGGCAGTGGGGTCCCTGTTGGGTTCGACTCAAACAGTGAACATGGAGACCACACGGAAAAACAAGTTTGGTCGAATCTTGGTCGCTGTACTTGATCCTAAGCTGATTCCAAGGAAGCTGGATGTAGTTATTGGTGACCACTATTTTGACTTGGAGTTTGAAGTTGAGAAGAGAGGTTTTGATGAGAACGGAGAGGAGGCTAACGTTGAGTGGGATGGTGGAGAGGATGAGGGGGAAGGAGAGGGGAAGAAGCAGGGTTCGAACAGCGAAAACGGTCTTGATGATGACCAATCAAACAAGAGGACTAACAAGCGTGCTAAAGGGAATGATGGGGGAGACAGTGGGGAGGGGAAAAGGAATGATTCTCAGTCTGAGATGGGGGCTTCAGCTAATAAGGGACACTTTTTGAGTGAAGATGGGTTTCTGGAGTTTCTTAATTGGAAGGCCAGCAAGGTGATCGAGGTAGTTGTGGATGAGGTTTTGGAGGATGCAGCCACAAAGGTGATGGAGGAGAAGGAGGGGGCTTGGGAGGGGGCTTCGGTGACACCTGATTTCACTGGTGTCCTCTCTGCTGGGATGGTGTCGACATAGAATTTCGTCTGGTGCCGAGGAACACAAGTTCCTAGTTTCTTGGAATCTCTGAAAAAATTCAGTGCCCGATTCATTAGTCCTCTGTCTCATGGTTGTCAAATCAGTTATCTTCTTTTCTCCTGTCCCAGTGTAAAAATATGTATGAAACTTCTTCTCTAGGTCAGCCTAGTTGGCAATGGAGTTGACTGGTAGGGACGAAAACCAAGTGACAGCTGGCCCTAATAGGGATAAGGAGAAGAAACGAACTCGATGGGCATCCTCAACTGATGCTTTGCCTAATTGTGTAAGATACTGACTGACATGCTCTATCGTGCTTGTACTGTCTTGACCAGTGAACTTGGCAAACTCTGGGAGCCTATAATTCGTAGGAAGAGCGGCCAAATCATACCACTCTGGATATGGGTGTTTGTACGAAAAGGTCAGCCCTTTTGACTTTAGACCGAACTGATCCTTTATCATCTCGGTCACCTTCAGCAGCAACTCGTCAGCTTGCGGATTTGGATTTCTTGGTACTTGCTGACCCATCTGTGGATTGAAATCCTGCGTGCCCTGATATCCTGGATTTGGTATCATGTGAAGAGTGTTATAATCTGTGCCATAGTGATACCCTTTTGGAATCTCAATCTATTGGGTCCTCTGCTGGCTTGCTGCCTAGAGCCTCTGATTGTAGACATGAGGATCTATATCTCTACGGATTCTTTGAATTGATGGTGCTATTTTCTAAGCCAACGACGGTATGTGGCCTGATGTGCCGAAATTAATCATCTGGTTCTGATTCTGCCCCACCGGCTGTTGCACATGCTGTATCGACGGTCCAGTACTGTACTGTGTCTGATTTGTAGTAGTATCTTGAGCTTGTTCAGATGAACCTTGAAGTGTCTGGACGTCATTATCACCAACTGGTGCTGCTCCTTGATGGCTGGTACCGACTTGATTAGTCCTTTGGGTTGACGAATCTGGAATGTTGTAACAAGTCGATCCAACCTGGCCAACTGGAATTTCATGGATCGCCTCTTTCATGGCGTTGTGAAATGCATTAACGAAAGCTTCATTGCAGCTTGATAGGGCATCACGAACAGATTTGTCTATGGCTTCCGCAAAGAAACGCCTGTCTTCAGCTTCGACTGCATCTGTCTGTCCGTGTAGTAGAACTCTTGGTAGTGGAAATTTTCGAATAATGGTGCTATCACGTGTTTTGATGTAGGACAGCAAACACTTCTTCTAAAATTCTTCTGTGGCTTTGTTGATGGTATCCTTATCTTCATCAGGTAGGTCTTCATAATGTACCATAAGGATGTTGTCGTTGTTGTGAATCGTCATGACGATTGTGGTGTCCCACCGGGCGTGCCAGAAACGTGTGTCGACACAGAATTTCATCCCGTGCCGAGGACACACGCAGCAAGCCGGAAGGGTCCGCTCGATGGAGCAGATCCGCCTAGCTTCAACGCAAGGGTGGTCGATCCTACGCGATCCTCCCGAGACGTGCCAGTCAATTTGACCCTACAATTGACAAGGAGAGAAAGTTTATCAGTAATTAAGTGCGGAACATGCCGGTGTTGCCAGACAGTCCCGAATGTGCGGCTCCGAAAGCCGATATGAGAGGAGATCGGCTAAATAGTCGATTCCGGCATATTCATAAGAATAAATCAGTTAAAGCTCATGGGGTTGTATAAGAAGAATTGGTTATCATCCAAGATAGATATAATTCGAGCAATAATTTAATCAATGGCAATAAGATGTCGATGATGATTGGTTTATACTGAGCCAATGATTATAAGTAATCGAACCCCTTTTTGTATAAAGAAACAATTCAACACCACTTAACCATTTAATAAAGATAAATCAAATGAACATGTTAGATCTCATCTATCACCATGACCGGTGGGGCATGAGGCAGAATCATGCAGGCCGTAGAAACAACAATAGACTCGACGACCCTAACTCATTACTAATATCAGTGGGGCAAGAGGCAGAATTATGCAGGCCGTAATACAATAATAAGATCATGGGACTAACATATCTCTCAACTTATCTCTACTTCAATGATCTCGTGATGTGGATTGTTCGTGAAAGCATTCGATATCAGCTAAACAGCCGATTCAGGCATAGCGCACAGTTAAGGTCATGCCTTCTTAGGAACGGATCTATCAACTAACGATCCCCACTCCACGGTGCTAACAGTGGGGTGAGAGGCAGAATTCCATAGGCCGTGATAACAGGCCATGGAACGGTTCTCGCTAGCCAATAGATCTACTCAAGATCGAACATGCCTTAACCACACACTATGCACGATTAAGATTGATATAAAACTGCCGATAAAAACATAACTTATCGTTTAAGATGTAGATTAGATCAGTTTTAGATTAGCAAACGATGGGTTAAATAAGGTATAAGGCCGATCCAGATCAATCTCAATCGGGCAGAGTAATATTGTTGTAATTAGATAAACAATAAAAGCAATGAGCAATATCGGTAACTTAATGAATCTATCAAAGACTATGATTCAAAGGTAGAGCCGATAACTTGACCTTGATCTAGTTCAAGCAGTGGGGTGTGAGGCAGAATCACACAGGTCATACTTGAACTAGGCAAGAGTCGATAACTAGCATATACCAGAGTCGCAGTGGGGGTCGACCGGATCGATGCAGCCATACGAACAGAGGTATAAACCATGACGGTACTTACAACAAGCAGTGGAGGTCGACCGGATCGATGCAGCCGTACTTGCTGAAGAACTCGCCGAGATCTACTCTACTCCTACTGCTAAGGGGTGGCCGGAGTCAAAAAAGTAATTGACTTGTATTTGATTGATTGGTTCCTTTTTTACAATGGCCGGGGTTTGATATTTATACCCGGAGCCCAGACATGAATCCTATTCTAGCACGATTTATTACAATTTTTGGCATAAAAAACGAAAACATTCCTAATTTAAGATAACTTGGACTCTAATTTTTCCCTTTTTGTATAGTCCAGCATGTATCCTTTTGACGCCAGTCATATCCCATCATCGTCATCTGCTGATGTCATTCGGAAAGAATCGATCCAGTGTCACATTCGATCCAGCAGATATCAACCTTTACTCCATCGACTCCTTGATTGGCATACCTCTGGAAGCCTGAGAGTTTCCCGCGTTCCTTCTCCCAAATTTTGGTGTAAACAGATGGAAGAAGAGGTGACACCTGATTTCACTGGTATCCTCTCTGTTGGGACGAAAGAAGAGGTGCAGGCGATGGAGGTGGAAGAGGGTGCAGCTGTATCTCAGATGGAAGAGTTGGAGAAAGTTCCAGAGGTGGGTGCGGAGGCAGAAGGAAAGGGACGCTGCATGACGGTGGCCTAGGATGGTCTTGCTGATGCAAAGCTGGTGGGTGCTGCGATGATTCCAGAGGTCGTGCTCTCCCCAACCAGGATGAGTCCGCGACTGGCTGGTGTGGCGGCTGAACACACTCTGGTGCGGGCAGAGCGTTTGGTGCAGTCCAGGAATCTGGAGTGCAACAAAGGTAACAAATCCACGGACCCCTCTTATTTTTCATCCATTTCAAAGGCTGTGGATAATCTACGGATGTTAGGCTTAGGGGTGGGCAGTAATATTTGTAGTTCTTTTGAAATGAACGTCCAGAACTTAGTGGAAGGGGATTTTGTTTCTAGAGGGCCTAGTTCTGTTCTAGGGACAGAGAAGGCAGAGTTTTCGGATGTTGATTCCGTTGAATTAGAGGGTTTTGAGAGGAAAACACTAGAATTTTTGTGTCAGAATCTAATGGAAGAAATCTTCGACGATGATAGTTATCACCTAAGTAGTGATCTTAAAACCGTTCAAAGGAAGCCCGACGCTAAGTCATCACGAAAGAGGGCTTCGAGAAAGATGAAGATAAGGATTAACAAGATTAGTGCGAAATGAGGGGAATTTTCTGGAATAGCAGAGGTCTGCGCGACTTGGCTAAAACCAAATTTCTGAGTAACACATCAAGGGAGCAGGGACTAGATTTCATTGCTCTCCTGGAAACCGGTAAAAAGAATTTTACACAAGCTAAGATTGATAGGTACTGTGGGGGGAGGAATTTTGTGTGGCATTGGACTGAACTCCATGGAAGGTTAGGAGATATGCTACTAGGAGTGAATCTAGATGTTTGCGATGTTGGAAGTATCAAGGAGGGTGACTTCTTTATCAAGTTTCACCTCAGAAATAGAAGTGATGACTTTCACTGGTGCTTAGTAGCGGTCTATGGGGCAGCTCAACCAGAGTTTAAAGAGAAATTCCTAACTGAATTAGTACAGGCGTGCAGGAAAGTCTCTCTTCCTCTACTGGTTGGCAGAGACTTTAACATAATCAGAAATCCAAGTGAGAAAAATAATGATAACTACAATGGCCGATGGCCCTTTTTATTTAATGCCATCATAGATGGGTTAAATTTAAGGGAGATCGAGATGTCGGGAAGAAAATTCACTTGGGCCAATTCCAAAAATGTTCCAACTTATGAAAAATTAGATAGGGTACTAGCCAGCACAGAATGGAAGGAAAATTCCCCCTAGTTACTGTTGATGCATTGAATAGGGAAATCTCCGATCACGTTCCCCTTCTGCTTTGCACAGGTGAGAGGGTGCAAAGAAGTAGCCAACCTCAGTTCAAATTTGAACTTAGTTGGTTCCTTCAAAAGGATTTTTTGAGACGTTCACGAGGATTTGGAGAAGTGTAGATTATGGATCTACCCCAATGAAGAAATGGCAGAATAAGATTAGGAGGTTAAGGCAATTTTTGAGAGGATGTGCAAGAAATGTGAACAGAAATTTTAGAAAAGAAAAGGAGGAGTTGTTTCGGCTAGCTGGGGATCTGGATATAAAAGCAGAGTCCCAGATATTGAGCCAGCAAGAGCTAGACCTGAAGCAAAGTGTGAATGAAAGAATCACACAATTGCTTCGAGAAGAAGAAATCAAGTGGTTCCAAAGAGCAAAGACTAAGGATATGCTAGAAGGGGACAACAATACTAAATATTTTCATATGGTGGCCAACGGAAAAAGAAGGAAAACAAGGATTTTTCAGCTTGAATAAGAAGGGGAAGTAATTGAAGGACAGGAAAACTTAAAAGTTTTTATAACAAAATATTATAAAGATTTGTTTGGGTCATCATAGAGAAATAACTTCTCTCTTGATGAATCACAAATAAATGATATACCTCAGATTAATGAGGAAGAAAACAAATTGTTAATAGAAGAGTTTACAGAAAAAGAGGTAAGAGAAGCGATTTTTCAAATGAAACATAATAAGCCACCAGGCCCTGATGGCTTCCCGGCAGAGTTTTACCAAGTTTTTTGGTCTCTCATTAAAGATGACTTAATGGCCATGTTTAGAGAGTTCCATGCTGGTAAATTACCTCTGTTCAATCTGAATTTTGGTACAATTACTCTGATTCCAAAGCAAAAGGAAGTCAAACAAATCCAGCAGTATAGGCCTATATGTATGCTCAATGTGAGCTTCAAGATATTTACTAAGGTATTGGCTAACAGGCTAACTGTTGTGGCAGACAAAGTAGTGAGCCAATCACAAACAACATTTATGCCGGGAAGAAATATTCTGGAAGGAGTTGTGATATTGCATGAGATAATTCATGAACTGCACAAAAAAAAAGAAAAATTGGGTCATACTAAAATTGGACTTCAAAAAAGCTTATGATAAAGTCAATTGGTCCTTTGTGCAACAGACTCTTAGGATGAAGGGTTTCTCACCTATTTGGTGCAATTGGATCGAAGAGGTTATGAATCGAGGAAGCGTGGGGATCAAAGTGAACGAGGAGGTCGGCCATAACTTCCAGACCAGAAAAGGACTGAGACAGGGGGACCCCCTCTCACCTACCCTTTTCAATTTGGTCGCAAACATGTTGGCTATCCTCGTTTCGAGAGCAAAAAGTTGTGGTCAGTTTAGAGGCTTGGTACCTAACCTAGTTGATGAGGGGCTGTCGATTCTGCAGTATGCAAATGACACGATTTTGCTTTTGGAAGATGATTTAGAGGAGGCTACAAATCTTAAACTGGTGCTGGTAGCCTTTGAAAAGTTGTCAGGCTTGAAAATCAACTTCCATAAGAGTGAACTGTTTTGTTTTGGGGCGGCTAAAGACCGGGGCAAGGAGTATGTGGAGCTTTTCGGTTGTGTAGAGGGAAATTTTCCCTTCAGATACTTAGGGATCCCAATGCACTATCGAAAACTCTCAAACAAACATTGGAGTTCAATAGAAGAGCGCTTCCAGAAGAAACTTAGTAGTTGAAAAGGGAAGCTTCTTTCCTCAGGGGGTAGATTAGTGTTGATTAACTCGGTCTTGTCTAGTCTACCGATGTTCATGATGTCGTTTTTTTTTATCCCTAAAGGGGTAAGAAAAAGACTGGATTACTATCGATCCAGGTTTTTCTGGCAATGTGATGAACACAAAAAGAAGTACAGGTTAGCAAAATGGAGTATACTCTGTAAACTAAGGTGCATGGGGGACTCAGGATATTATATTTAGAAGTTCAGAACAAGTGTTTACTTAGTAAATGGTTGTTCAAACTTTTTAATGAAGATGGCCTATGGCAGGAGGTACTTAAAAAGAAATACATCAAAGATAAATGCTTGTCTCATATAGAAAAACGCCCCGAAGATTCACATTTCTGGTCAGGTTTGATGGAGGTGAAGGAATTGTTACTACAACAGGGAAGGTTCAGGGTTAACGATGGTCACCAAACAATATTTTGGGAAGATGTGTGGGTTGATCAGCAACCGCTAATGCGGCTGTTTTCGGGTATGTAGAGGATAGTAAGGAAAAAAAGGGGTTTCGGTAGCCAGCGTACTTAGTTCGACTCCGCTGAATGTCTCGTTCAGACAGGAAATAGTGGAGGAGAGACTGAAAGAGTGGCTTAAGCTAGTCTCGCTAGTGCTACCGGTAAATCTAAATTATGATAAAGAAATCTTTATTTGGCATATAAAGAAAAATAGATTTTTTTTCAAGACAGTCGATGTATAGAGAGATCATGAAAAGGGAGAAACTGTCAGGAAAAGAAATGTTCTGGAAAGCAAAACTGCCATTGAAAATTAAAATTTTCCTTTGGTACTTAAAAAGAGGGGTAATTTTAACAAAAGGTAATTTAGTGAAGAGGAGATGGAAAGGTGATCCTAAATGTGATTTCTGTGGTTTGGATGAAAATATTCAACATCTTTTTTTTTCAATTGCCGTGTGGCTAGATTTGTTTGGAATACGCTATTTATCACCTTTAACTTTCAACCACCAAAAAGTACTTCTCATATGTTTGAATCTTGGATAAGGAGATTTGCTCCAGGGCTAAGAAACCAAATAATAGTGGGAGTAGCGGCTATTTGTTGGGTCTTATGGTTGAATAGAAATGATGCGGTGTTCCAAAAACTAGTTACTAATTCTCACTTGCAGGTAATGTTCAGGAGAACTTTTTGGATCAGGCAATGGTCACTGCTGTCTAAAGAGGAAGAGGGAAGAGTGATGAAAGAGGGATGTAGACGTTTAGAAGGCGTGGCACTACAACTTTTTGGTTCCAGTGAGTGGAAGAATCTAAAGAGGATAGGAGTTTAATGCCTGTGTGTTTTGATCTGCCTTCTCTTGAAGCTGGGAGTTTAGTGTTGCCTGGTTGGTGTTCAGTGGAGCTTTGGACATCTTGTTTTGTCACCTGTGTTTGTCAGGTTAGTCCGATTAGCAGAAACTTGTCAAGTTTGTCTCGTTGGGGTTCAGTCGACCTTTGGACATTTTGATTTGTTGCCTTCTGATGTAAGGTCACCTGTGTTTGTCAGGTTAGTCCGATTAGCGGAAACTTGTTAGGTTTGCCCGCCTAGCGGAAACTTGGGCTCAGTCCCTTTCTTGTAAGTTTAAGCCATAAGCATTCAGTGGTGAATATGAAGGCTGGAATCTTTAATTCCGTAATCAAAAAAAGTGTACGTCTTAGTCTTACCTAATATGAACAGAGAGCTTGAAGAGACAACCAAAGCAAGCTTGCTGGGCTACATGCCTTGCCTTCGTTCTCAGAAGGAGCTGCGGCCCGTTTCTTTCTCATCTTTCCACAAAATGAGGCCCACGATCACACTTTCTTGACCGGGTTCTTTCTATTTTATTTATTACAACTCGATTCAAAGTCAAAAGTACGTGTCTTGTCCGTTCCTATTTTGCCTCGCTCAGCTAGGATCCCTGTTTGGCAACAGAATTAAAAACTGGTTTTGCCCGGCACGCTAGTTTGACTCAACAAGGTTTTCCTTGCCCGCATGGGCGAGCTGAATCCACTCTCTCGAGTGGGCAAGATTTGCTTGCTCTGTTTGGCGGTTCCGTCAAAGCAGTGGAAGGGGAGAAGAGAGAACATGACAAGACAGGAACCAAACAAATAGCTTTGATAATGCTTGACCACGGGCATCCACCCCATCCGAACGCCACGCGTCACTCCGCCTCGCTGCTCTCGCCCGTGCCGCTCACTCCCGCCCGTGACGTGCGCCCCGGCGCTTGCTCACTCCCATTGCCCGCCTCGCCCGTCGAGCGCCCCGCCTACCCAGATTCGCCGCCTCCATCGCGCCCCCCTCGAAATCGGCATCCTGCCCAGACTAGCGCCGCCTGCCGTGGCGCTGCGCCCATCCGCCTGCTACAGCCACTGTCGAGGCCCATGCCACTGATGAGCTTTGCACCGGCAACCTCCGCGGCACTCCATGGCATCGAGCTCCACGCCGACGTTGAGCTCCGTGTCGATGAGCCTTGTGCAACCGTATGTTTTCAAATGTATGTTTCATGTGTTTCATCTGTATATGTTTCATGTGTTCATCGGGATGTTAAAGTAGATTTGGTGTTGCGTATGTTGCAATGGCTACACACGTATGTTGCAAGTATATGTTCCACATGTTTCAGCTACTATTTCAGACGTGTGATGCAAATGTATATTCTAAATGTTTCAGCTGTTTCAAACGCATGTTGCAAGTATTTTATCTGGATGTTGCAATGACTATATAAGTATGTTTCAAGAGTAACTGCATATGTTGCGACAGCAGGGCGGATGTTGCAGAGGAGATGAGATGTTAGGGCGAGGGAATAGGCGCGATGAAATGCGCGCGGAGGACGGGGCGTGGCAGGAGATGGCGCGCGCATGGCGAGGGCGAGAGCTTGCAGCCAGCAGACGCTTGAGATGGGTCATGAGGCAATGGACGCGTGATCGTTTAGCTTGGGATTGGTTATGGGGGACGCGGTATCTGATGCAGGCGCGGGACGTGGCATGCTATGCCGGGGTGCAGGCGCCAGAGCTGCTTCCGTACAGGAACTAGCGTCCGGGCGTCCGGTCGCTAGCCATGCCGAAATAGCTTTGCTTGCTTTGCCTATTCTTGCTTGGCGGGGAGAGCGGAGCAAGGCCAGGAGAGCTCGATAAAGGTCCAAGTACTGTGGCATGCATGTAATACTACATCCTAATACTTTCCTAGTGTCAGTTTGAAAAAAAATCAGTTCAAATTTTCAATAATGAATAATAATAATGTACTTGTTCAGAAGCAAAACCTTGTCTGCAGGGGCTGTTGGGCCTATTCGGAGTCCTAAATAAATGACCCAATGATGCATATATTCTCAGCCCACTTCTTTCTGAGCAAGCCCATGCGTCATTTGCTAAAGGCCCATACTAGTATATATGCCAGTATTGGTACTGTAAACAATGAACAATATGTAACAGCACATTAAAAAGTCTCGATGCCATGTGCACCATCGAAATACAGCAGCAAGGACAAGGGTTGAGTTTAGGGTTTGAGTGAAGGTTTGTTCCACCTATTTTTAACCCGCCGTCAATCATTGATCTTGGTAAAGATTGATCACTAATTAATAAAATGGCCGGTTTGCACTTGATCCAATGTTAACTGCCACAATTATATAGTGATTGTCAGTGTAGGACGCGACACGTCCTCACAAAGAACACAACTGCCGTTCGATGAGCTAGAGGGCTAATGCAAATGCTATGAGACGAAATGCGACGGCTTGTTTATTATTATCGTGAAGAGAAGGACTTAACAGATTACGAAATGCTATGAGCTAGAGGCCTGCATCTTTTCAGGGACTGCAGATTCACGAAGCGCCTCTGGAAGGAAATTGCCACCTTGACACAAAACTCCAACCTACACCCGAGTGCATGGCCACATAGCGAGACACTTGAGAACTGGTGGACGGTGATGTCAAATGCGCCGAGTACGAGGAGGAAAGGCCTACGTTCGCTCATTATACTAGTTTGCTGGGAAGTTTGGAATGAGAGGAATTCGAGAGTTTTTGAGCACACAGAGTCCACCAATGTTATGGTTCTTCAGAGAATCAAAGACGAGGCGAGACTGTGGATCTTGGCAGGAGCAAAGCACCTTTCTACTTTCCTTCAACTTCTCTCCTAGTTTTCAATTGTGTTTATTGTGTTTTTTGTTTTTCTAGTTGTGTACAGAGTCGAGTTGACTGAGTTGTACAGTGTCCGTCTGGACGTTCCTTCTTTTTAATATAGCGGGCAGCTCTCCTGCCGGTTCGTTTCAAAAAAAAAAAACAGATTTCGAAATGCGCTTCTCCCATGTATATATTTGTCTTCCTTCTTGTTAATCTTAACAAGTGCTTTGTGCTAGACCTAAACAATGCTTTGTGATCTAATCTAAAAAAAGCAATACTTTGTGATCAACACAACTACAATTCCGGTCTGAAACACAAAACAACAGTTAATAAAGTTTTGGTCAAGCAAAAAGCAAAGTACTCCACCCAAAGGTGTATATCCATATAAGCAACACGTACCGTGGGGCCGGGCTACAAGCCTATACAACCAATACTTTTTTTTGTTTGTCCTAGATTCACCTCCTCATGAGTCCATGCATGCACCCTGTTATCACTTTGACAATATCAAAACCATGCTTGGAACTCAATTCTTTTTGAACAAAAAGAAACGAATTAGGTTATTCTAATGCTTTGGCATTTATCAAGTACCAATGTACAGTTGCACAGCAGATAGAATATCAGTAAAGCCAGGTAAGCCCTTGTGCAGCCCAGCAGACGAAGGACACGTCCTATGCAGAAAGCCAGAAAAGCTTAGGAATCTGTTAGGTCAGGTCTTCCAGTTGGATGCAGCAGCAGTCATATATACACAACTCCGATCCAGCGCGGTGGGAAAAGAAAAAGTTTTTTGATGCTTAGTGTCCAGTTGTCCACGAACAAAACAATCCTACTGTGCACACCATGTGAATCCAAACGCGTCCAAATAGCTGACTCTCAACTCCCAAGTCTGCCAAAAGGTGAACAACCTCTGAAACTTCACTGGCTCGTGCAAAAACTCTGCTTCACATCAAGATCCCTCAGATAGCTTCGTCTTGATTCTTAGTTTTTATTTTTATTTTTTTCCGAAAGATCTGATTCTTAGCTTTTAAGTAGAAATGCTGAGAGCCTGAGATTGTGATGCTCATGTGGCCCAATTAACTCGTCTCTTAATAATTTCCCATCTTTTTGGAAAATTACAGCGGTGGACAGCGATAGAGACAAGAATTTTTTTTTGTTATCGACAAATGGAGGTACATAATTCATTCATTCATGCCCAGAGGGACTCTTTCTTGAGGCACGCCTCCTGCAGCATCATTGCAGTGTTCCCCGCAGAGCCGAAGCCACCCAGCATCTGCTGCTGCTGCTGAACTTCACCAGTGCCGTTCAACGTGTTCATCATCAGGCCATTCTGCACGAGCAGGCTGCCATAAGCCTCGCATTCCATCTGCTGCTGCTGCTGGTGATGGAGTTGTTGCTTCGCCGGTGCTGGCGCGGCAGCAGCTGAAGCTGACTGTGCATGGCCGTCGTCGTGCTGCATCTGGACACAGAGGATCTCGGCCTTGGCGAGGGCGAGCTGCACCTGGAGCTGGGAGACCTGCTGCTGGAGGTAGGAGATGGCGCCGACGCAGCCGTACACGGGGTCCCTCATGCGTGCGTTCGCCTCGTACACTAGGCTGCTCACAGCGTCCGCTCTCTGCAGAGCAGGCAGCTCCTGGAATCAACAGTTGATCCAGTTTCTTAGGTTAGCCTGATAAGCAAGCTAGCTGAATGGTCCATGGATGACAGTAACGAAGGAGATGAGAAAACTGAATGCACGAGGTCAAGGAGGAGGAGAATTGAACGGACCTGCAGCATCTTGCTGACATTGCTGGCGCCAAAGACCTTATGGACGATGGCGAACTTGTGGGGGTCCTCGGGAGGGAAGTAGGGCGCGAACACGCACTCCTGCGTGCACCGCCGACGCAGCAGCTTGCACGATGCGCATGGCGGGCTGCTGCTGCTCCCACTCCCGCTTCCGCTGCCAGCCATGTTCTTGTTCCTCAATCCTCTGTCACAGGGGTTTAGAGTGAGCAGTGGAGACAGGATGGTTGCAAAGGGAAAGGGGAGACTGCAGGGTGCAGAGCCAGGCTAGAGGAAGGAACAAAGTATAGGTTAGAAGAACTGATGATAGGTTGGAACTGATCATAGGTCTAGACAAGATGGGAGAGATCAAATAGTTTGCATTAACTAGCAGAGTATCAGGTCAGGACAAAGATGATAGAAAATATATTTGTGTTGTTCTATTGTCACGATGATCTATCGGCTAATGACCTTCCTTAGCTTCCAGCTGGATCACAGGCACAACAAGCATGTTATGGCTGCGTAGTGCTGTACCAGTACAGTGTGTATGGTTCTATGGTTTTTCTTTGTCTGTATTTAGCAGCCACGATCAACAAGGTTTGTTGGTCGCAGAGATACAGCTGAGAAAGTCTTTATCTCCTTATAATTAATTACTAGAAACGAGAAAGAAAGCGAAACGCAGTCTACGCGTTCATGGTTCATGGACTATTCTATACGTCTCCCAATCAGTACAGTTGTGGCATGGAAATTCTAACTCTGTTTTCACTTGTTGCAGTCGGCAATAGACACCCCTGGTTGGCCAAAGCCAGACAAAAATGTGGAAATGCATGTAAGCATCACTTGAGACCTCAAAATCTGCCAGACCAAGACAGCATTGTTTATTGTCAGTGATGACAAAAGTAAACCATGTTCCATGTTAATGGCTCACATGCATTAGGACTAGGTAAATATCTTGAGAAATGAGTTGACTATTATTGCAACTGACCAAGGGCAGTACGTGGCCGGCTGCTGAGCAAACATATACCACTGCTGTGTGTACTAGCATACTGACGACACCTAGCTAGCTCTAGAGAGCAGGATTATTTGACTATGGGTGATGGTGGAAATTAGCGCCACATGCACGTTCGGTCTGTTGACCTTAATTACATTAGGGAAGAAAGAGTACAGCCAGCTACAACACCCTTACGTACAGAAGAACCAAAGCCGTCTAGCAATAGTTGACCCTTAAGTACTAATTGATTCGATCTTAATGCTAGTGGTTTTGTAGCAAACTAGCAATGCATGTATATTAGCGGTTACAGCTTATAAATCAAACGATGCATGCACTAGCTAGGTAGTAGAATTATTCATCTACTCATAGGCCTGGGATGAAATTAAAACAGGGCAGGGAATTGGCGGGGTTCAATTCAACAAGGATGCCTCTGTATTGTTTTATTGGCATTCACGTGGGTCAGCTCTCTCCCTATGGATCACTGCTTCCCATTTCGTATCATTTTTAGTATTGGACACGGCCACATCATGGTTGGTTCAATCCAATCCACATAATAATTTAAAGAATCACTAATCAATTAATCATTACATTACAAGCAAGAGAAAACGACAGAGCATTAGCGTAGCAAAGATGAAAGAGAAAGCTGACACAGTGACACGTATGTAAGCAGTAGGTCAGGAGTGGCTACCCATGCATGAATGCAAGAGGCCACATGACAACAGCAAGATTAGGGATTTGTCGTGCATTACAACAGTGGGGAATCAGAGTATGTTGTACTCCCATATAACAGCTACAAGCATTCGTGTCTTGACGAGGACTAGGTTGTAGCAGGAGACAACAGACAAGTATGCTATATACCTACATCGGATGCTCCACCAGTTGTGACATGTGTACAGGTTAGAGGGTGACACATGTATACCGTGGTCTGGAGCGCACCTGCAGTCGGATGCGGACTCCACAACGACTCACTATATTTTACCCACACTTGGTTTCCACTCTGCATGACAGAACAAAATTCATGTTGCAGCAACTACTATCACAAAACCATGCATGCACGCATATATCCGCTACCATGACGTCTCTACTCGTGCGTTAATCTTAATTAATTTCCTGCTAGTATGAAAATGGAAAATCAAACGAAACAGAACAAAATCTCTACGCCCATGTTTGGTTGCGAATGCAAGCATGATCGATGATTGATCTTCAGATAAGACGTCCTAATTGTCTCCCTGTCTCTTACAGAGGATCAGCTTTCTGATTTTCTCACTGAGCGCATGGATCCATGAGATGGAAAGGCCTACTACATGAGTAACCTCCAGAGTCCAGACCAGGAGGAGGCAGGACTTCTAAAAAAGTTTGCTGCCATGCGTGTGTGCACATGCGATTGCTATCAAAAGCAAGCCTTCCCGAGGTTTGATTGGTCCCTAATATGGATGGATGGCATGCCAGTCAAGTACAACCGCGGCTGCCCAGGCCCCTACCACTACATTATTAAGCTCTGCCGACAGCGTTAGTTTCACAGCCTATGTAAAAGTCTTCAGAATTTTCGAAGTCAAATTCAATCCGCCACTGAGTGCTCACCCACATGGCACATGACGACCCATATCTAACCTCTTGTACTCCACATAACCCTTTTACTTAGCATCCCAAGTTTCCTTGCTGGAATAAGCAGCAGACGTCTTTTTTTCCTGAAACACGACAACGTGTTCCCCATCTGAGCACTTTAGACTCGATGGAGGACCCAGGATTAACTCTACCAGGATGGACCTGGGCAAGTAACAAATTTAGGTTCTTGTCATTTCACGTAGCATGTGCTCTGGGATCATAATCAGAATATTCCACTGCCACATGTTAAGTAACTGACGTTCAAAAGTCTAAAGCCCATTCTTACCTTCTAGATTTGCAAGTATTTCCAAGAGCACATATCAAGAACAAAATCTCCAAATGCTTGTTTAACAGAAACGTGGCGAATGCATTGTGTTATGACAATTTTTTTCTATTGTGCATTTGTACCTAATAGCACATTTCCAAAGGAAAAACATAAACCCTGCTCCCTTTTTTTCTTTTTTTAAGAAGGACAGTATGGTGGGGCATTTCCAAGCAATAGTCTCAAAAGACAGTGCTTCACATGTATTGTTCTCCAACACTCAACTCAACAGCCAGCAACAGATTCCAGTTCATATTATAAGGCAATATGTAAATCATGGCGGACAGGCGGAGTTACTATTTATTATTGTTCTGCACATGAAAAACAGTCTGCAGATACTGAAGATAGCAACTTACTTGCAGAGTGAGTATGCTACCAAAGGATGCAAGTCCACTTCGACGTCTTTGTCTTAGTGTTGAATAAAGACTCGTCCATAACTCCACTTCATGTCTCCACTTCAAAAAAAATGTCACCTAATTGGACTGCATGTAAATAAAGCAAATTAACGTTTTCCAAATATTGTAAGCACAACTGTGCATAGCTAGCATTACTTCCTGTGATCAGATTGAGCAGAGTAGGCAACCAGGCTGCAATATGTGGTTAAGGATTGTAATAATGTAATCAGCAAACCTTTTATAGTAAATATGCCAATGACAAATGACATGATTCCCTGTAAGCATCTTATTTCCATGCAACTGACTTATAATTAAACTTTTGAGCTGAAACAAGACATGATGATCTAGTCACAGTTTTCTTATTTATTTCAGGGGTCCAATGCTACAAAAAACTAAGCTGAAAAATACTGTGGTTCTGTTTTGGAGAACTCATGAACAGAGGTTGTGGACTACTTAAGAAAATGAGGACGGCTGGCATGCACATGCTGCCAATGCCACTCCCACATACCCAATTTCAATAATCAGATGAATGTAATTGACACTGCAGATATTAATTTCAGCTGGTACTCTAGAAGTTGAACTAGGCATTTAAGAGATTGAAAGTGCATATGCACTGGTGGTAACTTAGAAAGAAATAAGTAAATTAAGGCATAAAACTCACCTTTTTACAACATTCCTCTCGGTCTTGCGGAAGATGCCACGCTAATATTGCTTCAAATCTCCCAAGTTCCTTTCCTGGCTACGAAGCAATTTCTTTATGTTCCTTGTTTTAATCCCTAGCCTAAACATTGAATTTCCTGTTAACTTTGGTTTTCCTGATTGCAAATTATACTTCTCGTGAACACCTGAAGCTCTCCTTTTCATGTATTCAGCAGACTCTGTCTGAACTGTCACAGCAGAAGCAAATGGCATCAGAAAGTGTTATGGTCGGTAGGACCTATGAGAGGAGGAGTCGTAATAGTGGCTAAGTTCAGGGAATCTGTTAGATATTTACAGTAGTTTAAGGAGGAGAATTAGGAGAGATTGGTTATGGATTGTAATCTGGCCTATAAGGCTCTAAACCGTGAGATGAAGGGGGATTAGCCTGGGATTGAGATTCATTCTCCCCTGGGCCCTCGGGCGTTACTGTTCATCGTCATCTCTGTGTCACCTCGCCTCCAAACCCTCGGCTGCAGCACGGCGCCGTCACGCCGCCGTCCTACCAAACCACGGCTCGCCTTCTCCCCTCCATACTTTCTCCGCAGCAAGGCGCGCCATAACAACCTGGTATCAGAGACCATGGCGTCTTCCTCACAGCCACCCTCTCTGCCCACCACCACTGCAGCCGCCGCCATCGCATCTACCACCACCACCGCCGACATAGCCACCACCACACAGCCGCTCGCCGTCACCACCACCCCACAGCCGATCATCCCCACCCTTCCGCTGGCTTATTCCCAGCCGCCGCCGCCACCGCAAACGCCGCAGGAGGCCTTCAATCAACTTACGACCGCCATCTATGGGATGCAGCATCAACTAGGGGCCTCGGCATGCTGCGTGTGCTGCGCTGGAGGATCGTGAGTCCCCCCGCTGCGCCCTTGCCGCCAGACGGCATGCTGGATCTGGTGGCATCCGGCTCCGCCGGCAACCGACCGGTCATCTCGGAAGCTCAGCACCACTTCGCCATATCACATCCGTTCCGGCCGCGCAGCATTTCGAACCCCAATTGCCGCCACCGCGTCCACCCCCCCATCCACAGCGTTCCCATCACCCAAATCAGCTTCCCGCACTCCCCATCACTGTCCCCATCCTCTCGTCCATCATCAGCGGATCGAGAGCTTCACCGTCCACCACCGTCCCCATCCAATCAGCCCCGTACCTTTTCCACACGCCCGGTGGCCATGACACCGCATTCACTCCCCGGTTTCCCAAGCTGTCCCTACCCATCTATGAAGGTACCGAGGATCCTCTCGGCTGGCTGACGACCTGCGAACAATTCTTCCATGGATATCAAACTCGGCCGTCAGATCGTGTCTGGTTTGCGTCTTACCACCTCAAGGGGACAGCCAGGCAGTGGTACCTGGACTTGGAACGTGATTCGGGACGCCCGGAGTGGGAGCCGTTCAAACACCTCTGTCGCCAGCCAGTTCGGCCCTCCTTCAAGACCAACCACCTTGCCGAGCTGGCGCGCCTCCCCTTCACCTCCACGGTGGAGGCCTACGCGGAGCTGTTCCAGGCCCGGGCAGCGCACGCTGGTGCTCTCACACCGCTGCAGAAAGCGCAGCTGTTCACCGGTGGCCTCCCAGACCACATCCGCGCTGATGTCGAACTCCAAGAGCCCCAAGATCTCCGGTATGTGGCAGGCGTCTCGTGACGCGCATATGAGCGGGCGCAACTCGTCGACCCTTCGCTGCTCTCCGGCGCCCTACGCGCTGCCGCGGCCGGTTTGCGGGCAATCCGACCGCGTCGGCTCCGACTCCGTAATCAGCTTC
The DNA here is from genome assembly GCA_904845875.1 of Miscanthus lutarioriparius. Classification (NCBI taxonomy): domain Eukaryota; kingdom Viridiplantae; phylum Streptophyta; class Magnoliopsida; order Poales; family Poaceae; genus Miscanthus; species Miscanthus lutarioriparius. The sequence goes on from CAJGYO010000014.1 coordinate 90,877,221, forward strand.
AGCGTCATCGTCTTCGCCCCTCCAACCGCCTCGCACCTTCAAACGCTTGTCCCCGGAGGCCATGGCGGAGCGGCGCAAGCAAGGGCTCTGCTATAACTGTGATGAGCCTTATGTTCGCGGCCATAAGTGCGCCCGCCTATTCTACCTTGAAGTTGCAGACTTCATTGAGGAGGAGCCGGCTGAAGATGATCCGGCTGCTCCGGCCATCCAGGACCAGGGGCATCCTCCGTTCGATCCGGATGCCCCTCTGATCTCCCCTCGTCGCGATCACGCATACGACGGCGGCGAACCACGATGCATTGCGTGTCCAAGTTGGCGACCACGAGCTCACAACATTACTCGACTCCGGTTCCACGCACAACTTCGTCAGCATGAACGCTGCGCGCCGCGTCGGGCTCCACTTCCACGACAGCGGGGGCGCTCACGTAGTGGTTGCCAATGGCGACCGCGTGGCTTGCCGTGGCCTGGCGCGCGACGTCGCCATCAAGATCGGCGAGGAGTTCTTCTCAGTGGATTGCTTTGCCATTCCGCTGGACAGCTATGACATGGTCCTCGGGATCACGTGGCTTCGCACCCTTGGACCCATACTCTGGGACTTCGATGACCTTTGCATGGCGTTCACTCACCAGGGGCGCCGCGTCCTGTGGAAAGGCATTGGGTCGACGCGCTCTGACATTCCTCCGACAGTAAAATACGTGACGCCGTCGGCTCTTCCCGACCAAGGGGCCGGAGCCCATCTTCTTTGGAGCGTCTCGCCGATTCTTATGAGATGTGTTCGCAGCCCGATCGGTCTCCTCTCCGCCGACCTTGTGACCACCGCATCCATCTCAAGCCGTTTGTTGATCCTGTTCTTCGTTCGCCCTACCGTTACCCAGCTTTCGTAAAGATGAGTTGAGAAGCAATGTGATGAGATGCTTGGCGAGGGACCATCAGGACAAGACATCCCCGTTCTCGACTGACCGATCCGCTTGTCAAGAAGCATGGCGGCTCACCGGAGACTCTGTGTTGATTACCGCGCATACGAACATAACGACGATTAAGGATAAGTTCCCTATACCCGTGGTGGAGGAGCTGCTGGACGAGCTGCATGGGTCCAAATTCTTCTCGAAGCTCGACCTACGCTCCGGTTATCACCAGGTGCGGGTGCACCCCGCTGATGTTGCCAAGACGGCATTCCGCACGCATCAGGGCCATTTCGAGTTCCTAGTCATGCCCTTTGGGTTGTCAAATGCGCCATCAACATTCCAAGCCCTCATGAATTTCGTTCTCAAGCCGTTCCTCCGTCGCTGTGTACTGGTGTTCTTTGATGATATCCTGATTTACAGCGCCACATGGACGGAGCACCTACAGCATCTGCGCGCCGTCCTCGACATCCTTCGTGAGCACCAGCTACATCTGAAGCGTTCCAAATGCTCCTTCGCTGCTGCATCAGTACACTACCTGGGGCATGTCATATCACCGGATGGCGTGGCCATGGACGCTTCCAAGGTTGCAGCAGTCCAGTCCTGGCCGCAGCCGCGGTCAGCCCGTGGCCTGCGAGGGTTTCTCGGTCTAGCGGGCTACTACCGACGCTTCGTCAAAGACTACGGCATCCTCGCTGCGCCACTCACCAGCCTGCTGCGCAAGGAAGGCTTCATTTGGTCCGGACCTTGCTGCCAAGGCCTTCTCGGCGCTCAAGGAGGCCCTGTCATCCTCCGGCCGGTGCTTCACTTGCCGGATTTCAGCGGCGAATTCACGGTCGATTGTGATGCGTCGGGCTCGGGTTCGGTGCAATCTCGCACCAAAGGCGCCGCCCTATTGCGTTCTTCTTCACCGCCCCTTCGCATTTCGCCATCTCAAAGTGGCATGCTGCTCTGACGAACGCGAAGTGATCGGACTCGTCCAGACGGTGCGGCATTGGCGCCCGTACCTATGGGGCCGTGCTTTCGCCGTCGTCGCACAGATCATTATGCCTCAAGTTCATGCTCGACCAACGGCTGTCCACGATCCCGCAACACCAATGGATAAGTAAGCTGTTCGGATATGACTTCCGCGTCGAGTACCGCCCGGGACGGTTCAACGTGGTCGCCGACGCCCTGTCACGACACGATGGTGATGCTCCGCTGCTGGCTGCGCTTCCGGCTCCAGCTCCAGCCCTCGCCATGGTGTCGGTGCCCACCTTCCATCTCTTCGATGTTCTTCGCCAAGAGCTGGAGTCGTCGCGAGAGCTCCGTGACCGCCGGACGCTTGATCGCGGTGGCGCCTGAGACGCCGATTGGTGCGTTAGGACGGCCTCCTCATCCACAAAGGGCCGTGTCTTCGTTCCCTCGGCCTCTGCGCATCCGGAGGACGTCTTTGCAGCGAAGAGCCCATACAGCGCCCATGAGGGCATCCGAGAAGACGTTGCGGCGACTCGAATCGAAGTTCTTCATCGAAAGCACGACCGCCGTGTCATTCGGGATTTCGTCTCCACCATGTCGCTCGCCAACAAGAACAAAAGCAGAGACCTTGCACCCGGGCTGGGCTACTCCGGCCACCGCTGCCGGTGCCGTCTCGTGTTTGGGCGGACATAGCCATTGATTTCATCGAGGCTCTTCCCAAGGTACACGGCAAGAGTGTTATTCTAACCGTGGTTGACAGGTTCTCCAAGTACGCCCATTTCATTCATTTGGGGCACCGTGACACCATGACGTCCGTCGCCGCGCTTTCTTCCACGACATCGTCACCGCACGGGGTTCCCGGATTCCATCGTGAGCGATCGCGACCCCGTGTTCACCGGCCAAGTTTGGCGGGATCTGTTTCGCCAGGCGGGCGTCCAGCTGCGCATGAGTACTGCCTTCCACCCCCAGACGGATGGGCAGTCCGAGGCGGTGAACAAGACCATCGCCATGTATCTGAGGTGTCTTCTTTGGAGATCGGCCTGAGGATTGGATGGGCTTGCCGTGGGCGGAGTTTTGCTACAACACCGCCTACCACTCAGCTCTCCGCACATCGCCGTTCGTCGTGGTGTATGGCGCGCCCCTCGTAGGCTCTTGCCAGATGCTCTGGTCGCGCCCAAACAGATGTCGTGGACTCTATCCTCTCCGACCGCTGATGAGTTTATTGCCGAGGTTCGTGCTCAACCTCGCAGCCCGTGGAGCATGCCCTTAAGTACTACGACGCCAATCATCGCCGGTGGAGTTCCAAGTGGGGACTGGGTGTGGCTACGTCTTCTTAACCGCCCTACAGTCCCTCGCTCGGCAAAGCGGAAAGCTTGCTCCCAAGTACGCTGGGCCGTACCAAGTGCTGGAGCGCGTGGGGGAAGTGGCATACCGGCTCCAACTTCCGCAAAGGCGCGCGCATTCATGATGTCTTCCATGTTGGCGTGCTCAAGCCTTTCGAGGGACTCTCCGTCGACGGTGCCATCATTGCCTCCTCTTCGCACGGCCGTCCCTCCGCTTCGGCCCGATCGTGTGCTCCGTTCCGGTCTTGGTAGCGGAGCACTGCACGTGTTAGTCCGGTGGGCTGATATGCCGACTTGAAGCAACATGGGAACCATTGATGATTTCGCGCAGCTCATCCGTCATCATTTCAGCTCGAGGACGAGCTCTTTTCAAGGAAGGAGAGATGTTATGGTCGGTAGGACCTATGAGAGGAGGAGTCGTAATAGTGGCTAAGTTCAGGGAATCATTAGATATTTGCGTGAGTTTAAGGAGGAGAATTAGGAGAGATTGGTTATGGATTGTAATCTGGCCTATAAGGCTCTAAACCGTGAGATGAAGGGGATTAGCACGGGATTGAGATTCATTCTCCCCTGGCCCCTCAGGCGCACTGTTCATCGTCATCTCGTGTCACCTCGCCTCCAAACCCCGGGGCTGCAAGAGACGGGCGCCATCCGCCGCCGTCCTACCAAACCACGGCTCACCTTCTCCCCTCCATACTTTCTCCGCAGCAAGGCGCGCCGTAACAGAAAGCTATATCGAAAATATGCTCAAACAGTAGGAAGATACAAGAGAAGATTTGGTGTCACAATAGGTCCCCAAATCTCCCAGATAATAGATGGCATGTTTGAGACAACCAAAAAAAAACATTAGTTACTCAAACATAAAGGAAGACATACATTCAGTCAGATTGGACTTCTGTTGATTAAACATGTATCACTCTTTCATTTACTCAACTTAAGAAGATGAAGGCAAATTTAGTTTCTCTGCACTTATTTTACTTGAAAAGTTAAGGCAAGATCAGTTTCTCTGCATGTAATTTAAGCAATCCATGGCATTGAAAACTCACCAGAATGCTGTGCAGATAATGACTTGGCCAAGTTCTGGAGTCCTGTTATATCATTGATCTTGTCCTTCTCCTCGATGGCATTAGCAGAGTCCAAGTGCCCTGGGTGGCTTGGATGAATGTGCCCAAGAGCATTTGCAAAAGCCTGAATTAGTTACAATAAAATGTAAGCCAATGTCATTCTCCACAGTACTCTATTAATTTGTGCTCAGATGTACAACCATAAACATTAGTGCATTAGTAGCAATATACAGTACAGTCATCAAGCAACCTTCATCGCTTACCTCAGACAGAGCAAAAAAATGGTACTTGTCCATTTGAATGACAAAAATCCTTCACCCATTAGAGAAAATATGAATTTGAAGTAGTATTTACTGATAGAGTTTTTTTTTCCCGAAAGGACTGATAGAGTTATTTCAACAATTATTTCTGAAATGATTGAGACTTAGTTTTCCCCTTAGTATTAATTATATCATACCAGCAGTTTGATTATCAGAGTGGCATAAAAAACTTACACAGGAGCATTAAACTCTCGAGCACATGGAATTGCCTAAAACTAGTAATCAAAGAGAGATAATAATGTAAAGCAGGCAAGCAGGTAAGAGAGGAAGGCTTCGATACATTTGTTAGATCTTCAGGTTAAACAAACTACAGTAAGCTTGCTTCAAACTTCCAGAACTATCGGATTGTGCTCTTCACACCATTGAACCTAATAGCTTAGTGCGAACATGCCAATAAAAAAGAACAGTAAAGGGCCATTTCCTACAACAAAGGTTGTAGCTCAATAAACTCAATAAAACTACCTTGGAGGCAATGGTGTAGAAGCCATTATCAAGAGAGTCCTTTGCGAAAGTTAACCACTCCTGACGGGACACTTGCAAGTGAAGATCGTTGCAGTATTTAGCGTCTCGAAGCAACAGGGCCTCGTATCTCATGGCAAGGCAGCTCTGTCAGTGTACATGAGGAGTAACAGTATTAGCAGAGAAAAACGCAGCGCATGCTCTGGGTTTCTGCAAACATTCAAGTCTGAGTAAAACAAATGACTAACGCACGTTGGTTGATGAATTTGAGTGTTGCTTGCTAGTGTGTATGAAACATGCTGCAAACATCTAAAATAAAATGCTGCAAGCCTGCAATTAGGAACGTATACTGAACTGAAGCACGACAACCGCGGGGGCCTAAAATCAGAGTAAAACCCCAGGTAATGCGCACGGACTAGCGATAGCAGTGCATAATAATCTGCACACCGTATGCGCCAACAACTAATTTGGCTGGTGCTGACCTCGACATCGCCTACGAGCGCGAAGGCGCGTGAAAAGAAGTCAGCGACGGCGAGGCTGGTCCCACCATCCATCACTGAACCCGTCGCGGTGAACGCGAATGCCTCCGCCGCGCTTGCTTGAAGCAGACTCCGGGCCGCCGAGCGCGTGGCGAGCAGCGCGGGGACGTCAGCGCCGGCGGACAGCAGCACCCGGAGGTCCTCGTCCCCGAACCTGCAGCGCACTCGCACCGAGTCAGGGGCGGCGGGAGGGAGGTCGAAAGGTGAGCGAAAAGGTCGCAGAGGTCGCGCGGTTGGGTGCGGCAGGTGGGTTGGGGCAGACGCGCGGCCGCGGCGTAGTACCTGCGACAGGAGAGGCGGGAGGCGAAGAGAGCGAGCGCGGAGGGCGTCGCTGCGTTTCCATCCTGCTCCGCCATCGCCGGCGGCATCGTCCCGTTTTTTTGATTTGGTTTTATTTCGAAATGAAAAACGCTCGCCGTCGCCGGAGATGGATGGCACGAGAATGAGGAATTTTTTGTGGTGGGCGTGGGCTCTGAGCTTGTTGAACTAAAAATGGGCCGGGTCGGGCCATCAACGGGAATGGTAGAGGCACGGGCACTGGCAGGCTGGGGAGTGGGGAGGGACCATCATTGTAGTTGTTGTAGCTGTTTCTCCGCCTAGTGAAGATCAACATGGACACAGCAATATCCAAGAACACAAGGACGGCATCGACTGCAGCTGTGGCCTGGGACGAGAGGACGAGATGGGCAATTTTCTGGGAGTCTCGGCCCTTGTTCTAAAAGGCATAGACGAAGCAGTAGAGGTGGCCGAAGCAATAGCATGCCGAGAAGAGTTATCGCTTCCTAGTGATCTTGGGTTGCAGTCCAATGAGATTTTGGCAAGTGACTATGCAAACGCTGTGAGAAGTATCCAAGGTGAGGCTTTGGGAGATTAGGAACAATCATCCTGGAGATCAAGGGCCTGATTGATTGGCTACCAATTTTTGTCCTACTAAAATCATGGCAAGCCAAAACTTAAGCTTGCCAAAGTTAGGAAAAAAAACATAGGTGTGTATTTGTTTGACTGTCATAACAATAATAGGAAGCACCTTTTCTCTTTTACATAGTTTAATAACTTTCTAGAGACTTGCCAAAACTTTGGTCATAAACATCAGTGCGCCAATTCTTTGGCAACGAACCAATTGATGACTAAAAATTTTGGCATGTCATGGTTTTGGTTGGATAAGAATTAGAAGCCAACCAATCAGACCCGAAGTCAAGAAGAGATTTTTTTTTTGAAATATCATGGGGGGATTGTCCTCCACCTGAATTTTATTTCAGAACTTGGAGGTACAGGTTACATTTGTTCTGCCACAAAACGTTGTGGCGGAGGGAGTGATGATGATGCCGCAGCTCTCAGCCCCGTGGCAGCCCCGGCCTCCAAGCGCAGCCTCATGTCCTCGCTCATGGACGCCACCGCGCTGCTCCGCTCCCCCTCCTTCAAGGAGGACTCGTACGTCGCCGCCGCGCTCCCGTCGTCTGAGCTCAGTGCGCTCGCCGACCTCAAGGTGCTGCTCGCCACCCACCCAGACCCCATTTCCATTTGGGGCGTCCCACTGAACCCCCACTCTCCTCCCGCCGTGGCGGACGACGCTGCCCCCGCCCCGGCCGACGAGCGCGCCGACGTGGTGCTCCTCAAGTTCCTCCGCACGCGGGACTTCCGCGTCCGCGATGCGCACGCCATGCTGCGCCGCCTGGCGCGCCGAGTTCGGCGCCAACGCCGTGCTGGACGGGCACCTGGGCTTCAAGAAGAGAAAGTTTTAGCAAGGTGAAGTTTGCTCATGAAGGAATACAGTTCAATCATGAAGCTCATTTGTTAGCTATGAGTTCAGTTAGCTTATCCTTTGGTCCAGAGCGCGCGTGAGGTCTCCACACGCACTGCCTAGTCCGCTTGTGCTACCGCTGGGTGCAGGGTGCTGGTACACTGGTCGTGCATGCATGTGAGTACTCCTCTGCTTTGGCAGCCTCCACTTTTTGATTTCCCTTGGAATTTTGTGTGCGCTTTCGCTACCAAGAATCTCCCTCATCTTATCTCCTTGTCCTAGCTCGGTCACTCTTTCTTGCAATCTCTCTTGCTCGGTCGTAGATGGAGGATATGCTGTTTGGGTCATCATCAGGCGTGTGCCCGCCACACGACTTTTTTTTTTTACGTCATGTTTGTTGAAATAAAGGTGCTACAACTACAAGTCTCATCGTTATCCTTTGGATCAGATGGAGCTTAAGCTTTGCCTGATCTAAATAATTCGGTTTATAATCAAGCTTACCGCCTATTTTGAACTATCTGACAAACCACACACCGATATAGACCTTGTATTGTAAAGAAAAGCTACGATCTAACTCTCCTTAGATTCAGGTTGGGAGGAAGACCTACTGTGTTATGCAATTTAAAGGAAATACAGTGCAATTTCAGAGGTCTGTCATGTGCTTTGATCAGGGGCAAGGATAGACCTGTAGCAAGCATCAAGATTGACTAAAGGAAACCCCCGGTGTGCAGCGGAAAGATTAAAAGGAAAGGCACCCCAGGCCATTTTTTTTTCTCCATCACGCAAAAGTTTTACGCGTCTTTGTATTAAGATAGAGAAAAATTTTAATACAACACGCCTTAGCGGCGCCCTAAGGGATCACAAGAGTTGCACATGGACGCTCAGACCCACCCTAGTATACTGAAATCTACGTTGTATTGCCACATTGTGCAACTCTTTAATTAGCTGGCCAAATTGACAAGTGCATCATCAATCTTTTTTTTTTACTAAAAAATGATTCCTTTCCGGTCCTCTGACAAACGAGTTTTGCGAAACAACCAAATTGTTACACGCCGATGCTCAATTCGCAAATGAGATAGGCATCCTGCATAGTTGCGTTGTAATTGAGAAGACACATCCAAATGAAAACCAACAGCCGTGGTGAAAACAGAGTATTGAACCAACACGTGGAATCTGAAAAACAAAATTACTTGCAGTTCCAGTATATGCATACAGAGAAAACATCCATCGATGTGAGGAAGTTAAAGATAAAAACATGAAAATGAGGAAGTCAAAGATAAAAACCTCATTTGTAGGAACTTCTTGTTTTAATCTCTGCACAATTTGGTTTTGAGTCTAAATTACTTTAACTTTTAAGATATGAGGGGAAAAAGATAAGGGTGTGTCTCCTGCACAGGTGATTGATAGCAAAACATCAGTCATCTTCAACCTCGCGCCCCACCCCCACCTGCCTCGTTGGTGGCCTCGCCTTCTTCCTCCTCCTCGCGTCCTACCCGCTCCTTCTTCCTCCTCACGCCCACCCCCGCTTGCCTCCTCGTCCTCACCCCCACCGCGTCGGGCTAGGGTTTCACCGAAGCTCCGCGGCTCCACTGCCCCACCGCGGCGGGCTAGGGTTTCGCAGGAGCTCGGCGGCTGCAGAGCTCGGGCGAAACCCTAGCGCGCCCGCGGTGGCCGCCTTCTTCCCCTTCCACCCTCCTTCCACGGCGAGCTCAGGCCATGGACGCCCTTGCCCCGATCTGGCCCGGCCTGGCAGGCCTAAGCCACCTCTCCATTGTCCCCACCGCTGGCTTTGCCACTGCCTCCTCCCGAACCCCTTCTATGCTCGGAGAAGAAGAGAGGGAGAGCGCGGGAGCGGGAGATGCTTGAACCCTAACGTCGGCAAGGTCTCCATCTCCATCCTTGCCGCTGTCTTCTTCCTCTCCCAAGAGAGAAGAGCAAAGTGCAAGCGTGTCGGTGTTGGTAAACAAAATTGTAGTCGCTTGCGTTTGAGTATATCTGGAAAATAAACCCCAAATTGTCTCCTCATTTTTATTTGGAATGCATTTTGTTCGAATGTGGCAATATAATGAAATATATATTATTTTCATTTTCATAGCAGACATGAAAAACAAAGGTGACTCGCAAATAGCACTCCTATGATTATTCTAGGAATTTAGGCTTACATATGACATGACAGGTACATATACTCTATATGTAGTATTTATTAAAAAGATTTTTTTTTAAAAAAACTAATAACAAGATTTAAATTTTTCTATATACCAAAGAAAAACTAAAATTGAAGACCGCCAAAATAGGCCGCCTCCCCACCGAACCATCCAAAAATATCCCCCCGCCCGTGCGCAGTGGACGGAAGGGCGCTCGCCCGCCACGAGCCCTCCACGCGCTACCTCCGTCGCCTCCAAATCCCAGCCGTCCACGTGTCTCCAATCCGCGAGCCCCACGCGCCTATATCTATTCTTTTCCTCCCTCCCCCATCCTCCTCCTCCTTCACTCCCTTCCATCCACTTCCGCCACCGCCGCCCAGAATTCACGCGAACGCGCCCGCACACCTTCCTCCTCCAATCCTCCTCCTCCTTCAGTCCCAAACGATGCTTAGGGTTTCACCGTCCCCGGCCGCCGCCGCCGCCGCCGCTAACCAGCTCGCTGGTGCGGGCGTGACCCCGGCTCCCGTCAGGGTGGCGGCGCCGCGCGGCGTCGGCTCGCCTTCGGCTGCCGCCGCGTGCAGGGCCGCCGGGAAGGGAAGGAGGTGCTCAGCGGGGTGGTTTTCCAGCCGTTCGAGGAGATCAAGGGCGAGCTCGCCCTCGTGCCCCAGACGCCCGACAAGTCCCTCGCCAGACAGAAGTTCGTCGACGAGTGCGAGGCCGCCCTCAACGAACAGATCAAGTACTAAATACCTCACTGCTCTGCTCACTCCTCCTCCTCCTCCTCCTCCTGTCCTCCTTGCTTTTCGATTTCGGGCGAATATCTGGGCAATTGGTACATTATACGGCTTAATATTAGATTATTAGTTTCAGCTGTCAATCATTGCAGCCGTGTCTGCAAATCTGCAATTTGACTTGAGTACAACCAAATGTTTCATCAATTTGACTCTGGAATCTCTGGTCGTGCAGTGTGGAGTACAATGCCTCGTATGCGTACCACTCCCTCTTCGCCTACTTCGACCGCGACAACGTGGCTCTCAAAGGATTTGCCAAGTGAGTCGCCTCCTCTCACCAAGTTCAGTTATCCATCTGTAAATAAATCACAGCATTGCCATTTTATCATTTCCTCTGTAATAATGATGTGGTTCTGCACATTTGTTCCTCCAGGTTCTTTAAGGAATCAAGCGACGAGGAGAGGGAGCATGCTGAGAAGCTCATGGAGTACCAGGTATCATTTGGTCCTCTAATTTCTTTGACTCTTTGGCAGCGGCGGAGGGTGGATAAAGAGCAAGGAGGGGCTGATTGGTAAAAACTATTGTGGTATTAGCTAACTGCAGAAACTACAACTGTTTTATAGGCTATTAACACTAGGATTATACACTACCAATAGTAGTGCTGTCACAGAAGAAGAAGGGGGCGGAGGCCCAGTTTCGCCTCCATGAGCCTCCGCCCTGCTCTTTGGTCCGTTCCATTGCACTATGCTACATATTGGGGTACTGACACAACACTGGATATGTTTTTTGTGCCATCAGAACAAACGTGGAGGCAGGGTGAGGCTCCAATCGATTGTGACGCCCTTGACCGAATTTGACCACCCTGAGAAAGGCGATGCTTTGTACTGTGAGTTGATGCGCATTTCCTTCTTGTTTGCCAAGTCTGACCTCTGGATTAGGATGGGGTCTGAATGTCAAGTGCCTCAGAGGAGTCTGCATGTGTGTGGTACAGCAGAGGAAGTAACAAAAGCCCACTGTTGTCAAAAAGTGGAATTTGTTCTGCAACTGAACCTAGTTGTATGAGTTGCAGCTTTCAGTATATGGATGGATGGATGGATGATAGATTGAAAGACTAGTAGTGATTAACAGTTTAACACGACTTATATAGAAATAGAAGGCTGGCTATTGTTAGTAAATGTTGATTGGGTATCAGCTAGGTTGGTCTTTTGTAGTTTTGTTCATGTTTGGCATATTTGGAAGCTAATCTGGTAGCTATGTTTTGATCTGTGCCTCTTGATTGATTTCAGCTATGGAGCTGGCTCTGGCTCTGGAAAAGCTGGTTAATGAGAAGCTGCACAACCTGCATGGTGTAAGTTGCTTTCAGTCACATGCTTATTTGTGGAGAAATATTGTGAGCTTTGCTTAAGACATACTTAAAACATTTATGGGCATATATAAATTGATTAACTTGAGTCACTACATGTTGTTTGTACAATTGTGCCACGTACAATTTCTAATGAGTTTTCACCTGTAATTAACAGGTGGCAACAAGGTGCAATGATCCTCAGCTGACAGACTTCATCGAGAGTGAGTTCCTCGAGGAGCAGGTAAATGCAACCAAAGCATATGTTCCATATGGAACAAAATTATGCAGAACCAAATTTGATTCAATTTTGTTTTTGCTCTACTTACGACGCAATTCTTAGCTGAACGAAAATTTTGTATTTTCTTTTGAAAGGTGGAAGCCATAAATAAGATCTCCAAGTATGTCGCCCAGCTGAGGAGAGTGGGCAAGGGGCACGGTTAGTCTGTCGCTGAACTTTGGTTTCATCTGCTATGTCTCGTGCCTAAAGTTACACCTAGTTGATATTGTTGAGGTGTGATTTGCGGGCAGGGGTGTGGCACTTTGATCAGATGCTGCTTGAGGAAGAGGCCTAAAGGACGGACGGACTGTGGCTGCTCAAGGACTAAGGGCCTGAAGGAAGGAAAGAAGTGTGAAATGATCAGGTTGGGGAATAATGGGCGGCATGGACCAGCTGAGGAAGCCCTGGGTGTAGGTGGATTGTGGAGTTTTTTTTTTCCCCCAGTTGGTTAGGGTTTTAGTTGTAGAAACGGTGTTGCCCTCCTACAGAGAACATGATGCACTGAAATGCAGTAGAGCATGTGATATTATTATTGCTGCCGTCAGTTTGGGGTGCTTATTGTGAGACGTTACCCTTTGGGATTTTGATTGTTTGAAATAAAACATGGCCATGAATGTGTGCTCTGATATTACCTTGCTGTGACTTTGCGAGCACCGAGGAGATGATCGTCGTTAGTATACTGTGTAAAGAGACGTGGAGGATTATTTCTTATTTGTAAATCTGAAGGTAATCCGTCAGAACTGGTGGCTATTTACTATCCAGGCAACAAGCTCTTTTGAAGGCCACTTGAAGCACCCAACCAGTTGTTCTGATGATTGTTGTTTGTGAATTGATGTGGTATGCCCTGTCTTCGGTCTGCTAAATTGTGCCATTCTTTCTCTTTTTTTCCAGTTCTTGATTTTTTTCTGAATCTAGTGGCTGCAATTGATAGATTAAAAAAAAAATCTTCCCTATAGTTCTGCTCTTGGGCACGTCCATTTCTACAGGTTCTGCAAGGAATCGGGTGATGAGGAGAGGAGCATGCTGAAAAGCTGAGGAAGTACCTAGTACTACATCATTGCCCCTAACCGCTGTGATCATTTGGTTACTGATGTTGTGTGGCATGTTCTTGTGCTCTAGAACAAACGTGGTGGGAAGGTGAGGATCCAGACATCCAAGTCCATTGCGACACCCTTGACAGAGTTTGATCACCCTGAGGAAGGCGATGCTTTGTACGCTGAGTAGCTTTGTGGTACCGGGACTTTTCTACGTGCTTTCTTGATAGTACTGTATGTAGTTGATGGCTGCTTCCGTACACGTACGTTTTGCTGTATGTTTCCGGGCTTCTGATGGGGCATCTGAAAAATAAACTGTGAGGAGGCTGCAGAAAGTTCGCTATTGTTGCAAAATTGAAATTTTCTGTTCCCTCCAAATAAGAATATTCTCTTCTCTATTAATAGTACATGCTTGGAAGGGAAAGAAAGAAGAATATTCAATAGAAAAATTGATAGTGTTTAGCATGCCTCATCATAGAGTAGAAGCTTGTTATTTTAGTAAATCTTTTGGGTGTCAGTTATGTGTCTAGTCTTCGCAGATCAGTACTAGCCTACTAGGAACCTAGATTGGCCTTCTGTTCATGTGTGATATATATCAGGAGTTTTTATTTAGCACGCACTAATATGGTAGCTCTGTTTCAATCTGCACCTCTTTTCTGATTGCTGCTATGGAGTTGGCTCTGGTTCTTGAAAAGCTGGTTAATAAGAAGCTAAGCTACACAACCTGCAGAGTGTAAGTTACCCTTAACAGCATTACGCGCTTACAGATAAATATTGTGTGCTTCAGGAGCACCCAAAACTGATTTAATTGAGCAAAAGTAGAAGCAATACATACAGCTTGTAACGAGTTTCCGTTCATAATTAACAGGTGGCAACAAAGGTGCAATGATCCTCAACTGACCGACTTCATCGAGATTGAGCTTCTTCAGGAGCAGATAAATCCACCAACTACATTAGTTTGTTCATGGTAGCAGAACCTGCATCATTTTTTTATTGAGACTTTGTAAAGAGATGCGGAGGATTGCTTCTTGTGATGTAAATCTGAAGCTACCTCGTCACAACTGGTGCCTACTTACTTTCCAGGCAACTCACAAGCTCTTTTGAAGACCACTTGAAGCATCCGTATCCAGTTGTGTTGATGTTGTCTGCAAATTCAAATATGCATGCTGGAATCGTTTGGGCTTTGGCGTTGGGCCGATGGACTTAAAAAGACAATGCAGGCCCCCTTTTTTCTTGTTGATGAGAAGAAGTAAAATTCAGTCCCGTTGTATGTATTACCTTAGTATGACTCCAAGTTGAAGACTAGTTTTGCGACCGTCGTTATGCAAACACTAGTTGGAGTACAAATTTTGGCTATTGCATTTCACTGCACGTAGCCCAGTCTTCCCCAGGCCCAACAAGAATAATTAGGCCCATGTGTCATGGTACAGTTGGCCCACTTTGCGAACCAGATTTTCCTTTTTTTGGCGCCTGCAAGGAAAGCACAAATTTCCAGATACTGCCAAGTGGGTCCATGGTCTATCTGTCAACCCCACCAGAAGCTACGCCTCTACCCACCGGGCTGCCTCCTCGGCAAACAAGAAGTCCAGCGACACAACGACCGCCAATCTCTCTCGCACTCGTCGTTCGTCCTCAAGACGCTAGGCCAGAGCCAGACCGGAGCTAAAGCAGAGCGGAGGTCTCATTGCCCGGGCATCGAATCCAGCTCCAAGTTAAGTTCTCTTCCCCTAAAGGCTCGTTCGGTTATCGGATTCCTGCCCAGGAATCATTCCTGTTTATCCACGGTTCTATAAATTAGACTATCATTCCTAGCCGGATTCATTCCAGTTCACTATTTCACAGCAACCGAACGGGGCCTAAATCTGGCCTGGGTCATCACTCACCTCTTCCCCTGCAATAAAAGTAGATAAGTTTGACTTAAAACAAAACTAAAATAAATTATAATTTAGGACGGAGAAAGTACAAAAGAAGGACAACTTAACCCAAAACGACATCTTAAAAAAAAAATAATTACGCCAAAGACTTTTCTAGTCGTCTTCTTGCTTGGATTGCTCGTCACTCGCCAGAGCTTATACGAATTGAAAGTTGTATCATTTTGACTTCAATTACTTTCTCTAGTAGCTTGCACATTCTTTCTTATGGTGACATGGATCTGCCCCATATTCCTTGGGGACAGATCTTGGGATTGCAGGGTCAGATTCGGAACATGAGTTCAACCACGATGGGTAGCGGTGGGCATAATTAACTAAAATCGAAGAACCAAACGGAAAGAACTGGAACCAAAACCGAAAGAATCGGAACCGAAAAAAATCGGTTCCCTATTTGGTTCGAGATATCATGGAACCGAAATAACCAAAGAAAGTTCGGTTTCTACTCTCAGATAACCGAATTAACCGAAACAACCAAAATACATGAATTGTGCTTCACTTACATGCATTTTGTACGATTATGTTTGGTTTATGTGTGATGTCTCATTTAAACTAATGTATTGGTCTTACTATATTGCTATTGTTCTCTTATCAATTATTATTATCTAAAATAGAGGTAGTGTTGCCCAAATTTTCTTTAGAACCTGCATATTTTTTTGTTGTCTTAACCTCTACTTAAAAGTTCAGTTAGTTCGGTTAGAACCAGAACCGAATCGAAAGCCCAAATGCTCGGTTCCTAGAATTTCTCAGAACCGATCGGTTCCTATTTTCTTGGAACCAAATTTCTTCAAATACCGAAGAATCGAACCGAAAACCGAATGCCCATCCCTAACGATGGGTGGTATGACTGAAGATGGCATTGCTTCACTTGGGAATGCCTATGGAGGAGACGTCAAGGTTGTGGAGGAGACCCGATGCCCTAGCTACCGCTACGTAGGATTTTCTTTTCTATTCGATTAGCCCATGAGGCTTGTATCAAATTCATATTTCCATATTATTTTAGGATGTAACATGTTATTATACATTGTTTATCGATATATGGATGTGATACTATGCTGAGATGAGCTCTGTACGTGATAGCTGTTAGTTCTGGGACTACCACAATGGTACAGAGAGTCGGGTTCTTGGTAAGAGAACCCGATTCATTTTAGTGCATGCGTCCATCCGAGAACTGATTTTCTTGGGATTTGGGACGTGAACTCCCTATAATTTGGTCGCCAACACATTGTCAACATATATTTTTGACTACTTGGTACCGAAGTTGTAGAGCTCGATGAAATATATGACTTTTGTAATTGATGACTTTTTCCATTGAGGTTGCTTAGAGTATACCAAATAAATACGCAACTCAAAGTTGAGAGGTGAATACAAAAGAATAATATCCCTTATCTAGTGAAGAAGTGATATGTATGTGTGATGGTAAGAAGGCTATGCATGGAGTAAGAAGTCTTAGGTTCGGATCCTAGGAAATGCATGAGTGCATCGCGTGTAGATGCCTCCTAAAAATGGCTCTTTATTCTGCCATCAAGGGCACCAAAGCATTTAGATATATTCCTAGCCCGACTGCAAGGAAGCGGAATGTACTATTCAAGCATATAAAGGGAATTAAGGCTGCCAAAGAAAAGCATAAAGGAATGGCAATACAACTGTCAATTAGCTAAGAATAAATTCATTTGTGATAACCCAATGCATAAACGCCTAGGCCGTTGAGAATAAATTCATCTGTGACAACCCAATGCTTAAATGTCTAGGCCACTGAGAATAAATTCATTTGTGATAAACCAACCTCCTGTCGGCCATGGCATGATAATATTATGTCCTCTTCCAATAGACCCGTAGATGGCCTCCGCGGAATGACTGGCAACCGGGAGGCGCGGCCATAGCGGCGCCTCATGGACCGACCGAGGCCTGAGCCATGGCCGGCAGACCTGACCCCGACGCGAGTCCTGTGGGCCGGAGCTGCAGCGGCGAGAGCCCCATGCGTCACACGGCACCACTTCCGCTGGCCCCGTGGCCGGTGACAGCCGCGGCGCGGACGCCGGCACTGCGCGGATCTAGGCTCGGGGCGTGTAGAGGCAGCTGGATCCGGTGGCAGCGCGTCACCTACCGGCGGCCGCCGGCCCCGTGACCAGTGGCCCCCACGGCGTGGACGCCGACACCGGGCGGATCCGGGGTCGGGGCGAACAGAGGCAGCCAGATCCGGGCCGGAAGGAGTTGAGGCAGCCAGATCCGTCGTCGATGTGGTCCCCGCTGCTTGTCGAGGGGAGCTTGGGGAGGGCGAGCGGGGAGGGGAAGAGAGGAAGCAGGAGAGGGAGAGGTAGCCGTGGAGCCTGCCTTTTTGAGCGCAGCGCCGCTGGCCACCACCGCCGCTCACCGGGGGAACAGCGGCAGCGGCCGAAAGGGCGCCTAGGAGAAGCCCTGGGAGGCGGCGGTGGAGCGCCCCTCCGAGTCACCGCGGGGGACGACGCTGGGGTCGGGGTCACGGGTCGCATAGTGTTCGTTCCTACTTTGTAGTTCCTACTTTGTACGTAATCAACGCGGACTATGAATCATTGGCTATATATGTACATGAGCACCATTTGTAACCGTTGGCTTTAGCAATATCCATCAATTTATTTTTTTCATCGGCTTTAGCTTTACACAGCAATTTTTTGGACTGTCAGGATTATTTAAGTATATGATATTTTACCTTTTTATTATACAATTGTGATGGTTGATTTGATTAGCGTAGGCAGTTGTGATGGCTAATTTGGTTGGCGTCGTTTGAAATATGTCATCAAAAGAAGGAATGATCAAATATTGCAGATATCTCATTCTTGAAGCATTTCGCAACTAGAGAAGTGATGAATATTTACAAAGTACTTCCTCCATGCCAAATTATAAGACGTTATACTTTTTTGACACAAAGTTTGACCACTCGTCTTATTTAAAAATTTATGCAAAATATCACTTCGTCTTTTGTCGTGGCTTGCTTTACTAATAAAAGTTCTTCAAGAATGACTTAAATTTGACTATGTTTGCACAAATTTTTTGAATAAGACGAGTGGTCAAACTTAGGGTCAAAAAAGTCAAACGTCTTATAATTTGGGATAAAGGAAGTACCAAATAACCTGCTTGTACATATGACCAATGTGCAAATGAAAATACATGTCAAAACTTCATCAGGCATAGATTGAATTGTCTGCTGTATAGAGGGAGAAGTGTATATACTTTTGTTCATCCCCAAGCAGGGTAAGCTCCGTAAGAGCTTAATGTTCATCTCGTAATTGTCATATTCCTCGCAACTTTCATGGCCATAGTATTCATTACCATTGTCATAGTAGTCATCCTCATCTTCATCCATGTTGTGCTTCAAAAAAGGATTATATAGTTCAGTTGAGAGAGTTGGCACTAAAAAAACTAGTTGGACCTCATTGATTTGGTTTTATTATTATTTTAAAAATAGTGTATCCTCAAAGTTAAGGTTTGGGTGCAAAAAGAAATTATTTCAACCACGAAGAGCACCAAGAAGGTTTGGATCCCAAAGGGGAAGTGAGTACTCCAATTGACTTCAGGGAATTTGAAGACTTGGCAAAGTTGGGATGCATATCATGGGGTGCATCACATTGGATCATGTTATTGACAAGTGGGGTTAGAGAAGACTAAGGACCCAAATTCCCCTAATCCCATGTTAGGTAACTAGATTTAAATTCTTGTAGTTTCAATTAGCATCTAGTTCCTTTTATACCTAGCTAGGTTTGCATTTGCATGTTTAAATTCTTGTCATGCATACACTAGGTAAATCATATGGTAGGGTTGCTTGGTTCACTTTTAACCCATGGAGAAAAGCTACATGGTTTACATTGTTTAGGTGCATGGCACATGGCTCGTTTTCAATTGTTTTATCTTATATGTCCAAATTGTAGAATGTATACAACTTACCCCGAATATCACCCACAAAAATGATCCCCACCTTCAAGTGGTGCCATCTTTTAAGTGGTATTTTGGCCTTGAAAGTCAATGTGCATGTCTCCTACAAGTGTTCCATATGCTTGTATGCACACTTTTAGGGGAAGGTTACTCTACAAGTTGGGAGCTTTTGAGACTAACACTTGCTTCAAGATTATATATGTGTGCAGTAATCGATCTCATTCCAAGGAAAATGGAGGCCCCAGAATGAGCATCATGTCTTCAAATGGTATCAATCCAATTGGATTTCTATAGGTGGTATCCTAAACTGATGTCATTATGTTGGTATTCAATTTGGTATCTTCTTATGCTTTCTCCATGCATTATATAAATTAAACTTCCTTGTGCATTAATTTGCTGGTTATGCGTATGCTTTGCCATTCACCATATGTATGCATACACTTAGGGGGAGCTTAGTCTATGTAATGTGAGACTCGAGTTTTGTGATCAATTCCACTCCACACACAAAGGATCACAAAATTTAACCCTCTCTTGTGTTACTAATGTCTTTTTTCGATGTTTGATTCCAATGGAGGAGTTGTATGACCAAAAGCAAGACCAACCCATAATAAATACCAAAATCACAAATTCAAAAAATTTCAAGCATCCAAGTGGTTTTGGCTATGGGAGATTATAAAAATAGGGGAGAATTTTGAGAGATGGTCCTAGAAAGGGAGGAAGTGGTTTATGGTGTTATGGGAGGCTTAAGTCCATAATACCACACAAGGGGACAAATGGCAAGGGCAAGATGAGTATGGCTTATTTACTTCAAATAGTATCTTTTAAAAAATCATATGATCTTGCCTTTGCATTGCATCCTAGCAAGTAGATTGCATTTTGATTTTTTTCTATTATTTGCTTGCTTTGGTCGTGTTGTCATCAAGCACCAAAAAGGGGAGATTGTAAGGAAAATGGACCCCATGGACCATTTAGTTTGGATTTTGGTGTTTGATGATCAACACCATTTGGACTAACATTATTTGCTAGTGTTTTTGGATATAGTTCAAAGGGTGCAAAAGTGAACTTAGACTTAGGCAATGATGTGATCTGATGATCAACACCTCAAGTAAGACATTAGAAGCAATAAAGAAGACTCACAAGACATGCAAAGGTCCAAGACAGAAGATGGAACCAGCCGGACGCGAGGATCATGAAGAAACAAGTTGGAAGAGGGTTTAGCAGGGCGTCGTACTGAGAAGGGGCACCAGACCATAGGCTAAGAGCTAAGGCTAGCCATGGTATCAGCAGGCGTTGGACCGAGCAAGGGCGTCGGACCTTGGTGAGCATAGGAGGAAACGCCACCACTATTCATGTGAACAGTTGCACCAGAGTGAGACAACTACAAAGGCATTGGACCAATGAGGCCCGCCAACACTTAGAGAGGTTCCAGAGAAGAGTTAAGGGCACCGGACTGGTCCGACGACTAGCGTCGGACTATACACTATACAGGAGGTGCCAATGGTTGGCAACAACTATTTCTGACAGGTGAACTTTGTGAGACACCGGGCCCTAGAGCATTGGTCTGATGACCATGCATCGGACGGTTCGACGACCACGCAGAAATCCTTTGCGTATATTTCCAACAGCTACTTTCTTTGGGGAGGCTATTTATACCCTCATGGCCGACCAAATGGAGGTTGTTGGAGTGTGCTGAAGTATAGGAGTGTTGAGACATTTCACCAAGTACTCTAACCACCGTAAGTGCTTAAGAGAAGATTAGGTGATTAGCGTAGGTGCTTTTGCGAAGTGCTTAGACTAGTTAGACCCGCTTAATTGTGCTTGCTCTAGGTTTAGGCATAGTGTTTAGTGAGATTTACATACCTCTTTCTATAGGGGGCGGCTTGCGCGTATCGTTGTTGTACCTGGGGGGTTGAGGGCATTGGCGGATATAGGGGGGGCTGCAGCCCCCCCCCCCCGTGAGCCTTAATTCCTTGTTAAATTACTGTAGCATCAAGCATAAATCATCATTAAATCTTTATTATCAATCAACATGTCCATTACTTAGCCTCCTCCTTGATCTCATCCTGGATCCGTCACTGGTTGAGGGGAACTACGACTACTACTGTGGCCCTGCTCATCATCCTCCCAAACCGTAAGGGCGTCCCCAACGACTGACAATTTGCTAGCTAGGAGGACTGTGTACCCAATCAAGAGGAGAGAGTATCAGCAAATTTACAACGCTAGCGAGACCACAAGAGTCTAGCTCGCACGTCTTCCCAAGTTATCTGAGTCTCTGACCTCGCTTCTCTATCAACCTTGTTTCATTTTTTTATTGTTTGTAGCTGACACGTTGGCCGGCGATTCATGCAGGCTGTTGGGGACGCCCTAAAAACAACAGGTTTTATCGGCGATGTGCGATTGAGCAACCGAGTGATGCATGATTGAGCAACTGATGCAAATTGAATGCTTTGATCGATAAAAGTGCCAGATATCTTTCAATGCGTGCAATGCTAGTCAACATCTTGCAAATTAAATTGCGTGGTTCAAGATCATGCTCCCGGAATCAGATCCTTTGGTCACTGACGTGTGGGTCCTGCTTCCATGCATCAGCGACGGGCATTACGTCAAAGGGCCTGCAAGCATTTTCTTCTCCGATCCGTCTCCTTCTAACTCTCTAAGGGCATATCCAATCCTATATGGAAACCACGGTTGAGCAAGACCCAACCTCCATGGCCTTGTTCCTAGATGACTAAACCCAAAAAAGCAAAGCCCCAGATTAGAGCAGCAGTTTGCAGTCCATGAAAATGAAGCATGCCTCCTTAAATCTTGTTTGTTGCATTAATCATGAAGGGCACTGGGCAACACGTTTACAACGTTCTGCTACGTACGCCCATCGTCCCAGCCGGCCCAACGGAGACTTGACCACCTCTTGTGTTTTGCATGCTTTATGAACTCTGATCCCACGAAGACTGACCTCGAGACCATAGCTAAAGACAAGTAATCACTAATCAGAGACAGAGACAGGACAGGACTCAGGAGTGAGCAGTAAAGGCCCGGGCTATAAGTCTGAATGATAAGCTGCCCATCGACAAAGACAAGTAATCACTAATCACCAACGAAGAAAGCCATGGCCGTGGTGGTTGTCGCCGTCGCGGTCGTCCTCCTCTCGGTCTCGGCCTCGCCGCCCGCCGTGGCAGTACTGCGGTAGCAGAGCCCGGTACTCGCCCAACAGCACGTACCAGGCCAACCTCGAGCTGAGGCTGTGTCCGCCGCGCTACCCCGCAACGCGTCGTCCTCGCCGGCGCTCTTCGCGCTGACGCTGTGCCGGGGCGACGCCGACGCGGCGGGGTGCCTAGACTGCGTGACGGACGCGTTCCGCCACGCGCGGGGCTCCTGCCCGCTCGACAAGGAGGTGGCCGTGCTCTACGACGCCTGCTTCCTCTACTTCTCCGGCCAGGACTTCCTCGCCACCACGACCAACGTCGGCCAGATCAGCCTCTACAACACGCCGCAGAACGCCAGCGCCGACCCCCGCGCCGACGCCCTGTTCACGGCGCGGGTGCGCGCGCTGCTCAACGGCACGGCGCGGTGGGCGGCGTACGGGTCCACCAGGAGGTTCGCGACGGCGCGGATTTGGAACGGCAGCGTCGCGGCGCCCGTGCCCACGATGTACGCGTTGGCGCAGTGCACGCCGGACCTGTCGCCCGCCGACTGCTGGGGCTGCCTGGAGGACCTGGTCGGCAAGGCGCCGTTGGCCGGCGGGACGATCGGCGCGCGGACAGCCGGCGTGCGCTGCAGCTACCGGTACGAGAACTACGCCTTCTTCCGTGGCGTGCCCATGCTCAACATGGGGACGCCGCCGCCGCCGCCGCCGCCGCCGCCATCCACTCAACCAACGGCCGGCCGACGCTCAGGTGCCAGCCTGAATCGTTTCGTTCCAATTCCTGTCTAATTATGAGCCCCAAAGAAATTGATGTGCTACAAATTAATTTACGTCTGTTAGTGGGGGTTCATATTTTCATGTCTCATCTTCCAACATTTCTATATTTTGAAATAGTGCAGAAGAGTTTCATCCGCACGAAACTCTCTTACTTTTATGAAACTTTTATCATCTTTCTCTTCATCGATATGGTATCACATCAGCATATTTAATGCACATAATACTTTGATGAAATGAAACCCCATAGAGACCGGCCTTAAAACACCTTTGGCTTACATCAAGTTTGTTTAAATCGACAAAAGCACCCGTAATCAAGCAAAGCAAGATGGCAAGAAATTAGTAGTGAATATTACATTCCTTGATTCCATTGCGAGCTAGCAGCAACTATTTAGTCCCCTTTGTGCTTGAATGAATACACTAACATGCATGCGTAGACAACCCTTGCAACGAACTGTGCAAGAATAGTTCAAATAGTAAGCCACGTCACGGTTGAATTTTTGATGCAGTCGTGCAATATTCATCGTTGTCATGTTTTGATTGATGAGGTGGTGTGTCATTGTCATGTGTAGGAAAAAGGAAGAAGCAGTGGATTGTATACATAATTGTCCCTATTGTAGGGATTTTCTTATGCATATTTTGCTTTGGATGGATAAGATATCTGAGAAAAGGTACGTCGTTGATGTATTCTTCCTCTGTAAATTAGAGGGACGCAACGTAGAGGGACGTGGTCACTGAAAGGTGGGTCTAAGGAATAAGGATCCCGACCCATGTATAAGTGACAACGTCACCCATCAGAGATTTATGTCAGAGGAAGTTTTTTATGCTGGACCTGGACATGGTAAACTTTACCAGAGACAGAATTTTGAATTGTTATATTTCTCTGACATGGTTAGGGAGGTTGAAGTTGCAAGAACAACCCATGGCAAATTTGACCAGAGTCGACGATGTATCATCGCTTTGGACAATTCAAGATACGGATTCAGAGTTCACAATGTTCGATTTCCGTCAAATACTTGAGTCTACCGACAACTTCTGTAATGAAAACAAACTTGGACAAGGGGGCTTTGGCGCTGTATACAAGGTGATATGCTATGCTATCATGAGCACACTTTCCGTGGTTTATATATATATGGCTGCAAAAATTATTAATCCAGATTTACATTTCAAGAAAATCCTTAAATAAAGTATGATCATAACTAGGCCGCTGTTAAAATCTCTTTCTAATTTCTATTGAGTACGGTGAAGTTTTTAGGCCTGGCTTATTTAATTTTCTTTTGTACAAAATTACAACTTCAAATATTGCAGGGTCAATTACCGAATGGGCTTGAAATAGCAGTTAAGAGACTAGCTTCACAATCTGGTCAAGGGTCTGTGGAGTTTAAGAATGAAATCCATCTTATCGCTAAACTACAACATACCAATCTAGTTCGACTACTTGGATGCTGTGTTCAAGGGGAAGAGCTCATATTGATATACCAATACATGCAAAACAAGAGTCTGGATTTCTTCATCTTTGGTATGTGTACATTTCCTTTTCTTTCTTATGACATTTTAGTTATATATCAGGAGCACATACTGCCAAATTTAATCATTGCTGATAACAGGATTACCAGTGCAGATCTAACAAGAGCAAGATTACTTAATTGGGCCAAACGTCTTAATATAATTGAGGGGATAGCACAAGGTCTTCTATATCTTCATAAGCTCTCCCGGCTGCGCATCATACATAGGGACCTGAAAGCAAGCAATATTCTCTTGGACAGTGACATGAATCCCAAGATCTCTGATTTTGGGCTAGCAAAAGTATTTAGCTCAAATGCTATTCAAGGAAATACGAATAGAGTAGTGGGGACATAGTAAGCATATGCACGCACTTTATGCAAATCTATTCCATCAAACTGTATGATGAATGTATATATTAATTAGTAATTGGTGCATGATGTTTTGGTTTCTGTTTTCTTCTATCCAGTGGCTATATGGCTCCTGAGTATGCTTCGGATGGTGTCTTCTCTGTCAAAACTGATGTCTTTAGCTTCGGTGTGTTACTTCTTGAGATTATTAGTGGGAAGAGAAATGCTGGTTTTCACCAGCAAGGAGATTTCTTCAACCTGCTTGGCTATGTAAGTATTTTATATTTATTTACTATTAACATGGACTTCCAATTTAGTGTGTGCTCCCCATGGTGCCTGCTCTTCAATCATGAGTGGTTAGTGTGAAAATAAAAATTTTGCCACAAGGCACTTCTCAAATCGTGCATGTGGCATTTGCTCAAAGACTTGAGAAAACTGATCTTTCCTACTAGACGCCACTAAGTTTTGTATGTTTATCGGAGGACACAGTCTAGTGTCTTTCAACAACGATCATTTTTTTCCAGCAGTTGTTGAAACTTGAAAGATGGAATTGAATGTTCCAGCAAATAGTGTTACTTACAAAGGTGCCAACAGGGGACCCACTTATAGTTTTGTTTATTGTCTTTAAGTAGGTTTTCATACAATATTTAATTTTGTAAAATCCTCATTCAACAAACTCATTATATATATAACTGATGAGGTGGGCACTTTGTTGAAGGCATGGAAGCTATGGAAGGAGGGCAGATGGTTTGAGCTTCTTGACAAATCATTAGCAGATCACCACGACCAAGATCAAGCACTGGAGATACTGAAATGCATCAATATTGCCTTGATGTGTGTCCAGGAGAATGGAGCTGATCGCCCTACCATGTCCGACGTAGTTGCAATGCTATCTATGGAGACCATGTCGAGCCTGCCATGCCCAAAGCAGCCGGCCTACTTCAACTTGAGCTCGGCGGATGGAGAGCTATCAACTACTGCACCTAGCAGTGTAAATGTTGTTAGTGTTTGCATTTCAGAGGGTAGATAGAAATCTAGGTTTGGATGATGCAGGCGCACGCTATATTGTTGTGTATATATATTATATACATAATATGCTGCCCAACTACAAGACATACACTTTCATGTTATGATGAAGAAATTAAGTCATGCCACAACTTTGATCAACAATAAATAAAATGGGAGCCATATTGCCACGTGTAGGCCTGTGTGCACTTGCTTTAAGTGCAGTAATCTCATATCTTAGCCGTCCTCTTCAGTCTTCATTGTGCCCTTGTGTCCCCCAAAAATTAGTGAATTGTGAATACACAATAAACTAAAAGTATTTTTTTCACTCCAACCTGATTGCATTATTTGTCTGCCCTCTGCGTCTCCTCCTGGTGCTGCTGTGCCAGCCGTCTAAGCTAAGCCCAATTATGCCTGCTAAGACCTGATGTCTCCATATATCCGCAATCCACTAGCTAGTCTTCCCAAGCGAGCCCTAGTTGGAAGCCTATGCCCATCACAGCTGACTCAAAATAGTGACACCCTTTTTTCCCCTTCATTTCTGAGTTAACTTACAAATAGGTGATGGGCCACAATCTTCGTCCATCATCAGTGTTCCTACTCCACCTGGCAGGATTTGACAGCCAAATTTCTCCCTATGGACAGAAACAATTGCATACACCGAATCGACTGACAAATATTATGGACATCCATAAGGTTTTTTTTGAATGTCAACGCCGGGGGTGGGGTGGGGGGGGAGAGATTACTCCTCATCTGAATATATATTGATATAGCCCAAAACGGTTCGTTTATGATTTACAAAGTTTAGGAGGAAAACAACAGCAACCAAACGCCTCAGCACCAGGGCAAAGAGTGGCGGAAACTTCAAATATACTAGCGAAATGCAAAGACTACCAAAGCAAGGTATAAGAGCGCTTCGACGATGCCCCCAGCGAGGTAAATGACGTCCAAACGTAATCATCGTCAGCCAAGGAAGAGCTTGGCAAGGTTTTCACCCGAGACTTATGCCGGAGGTAGCTGCATCGCGACGGAGGGGGGGGGGGGTTGCCGGTCGCCGCCACACCGTGCGGAGCCGTTCTCGGACTCGCCCGCGTCGGTGGGAGGCGTGCACCGGCAAGCGTCCGCGTCTGGACGTAGGGGGGTGCCGGCCACCGCCACACCGTGCAGAGCCGTTCCCGAACTCGCCCGCGACGGTGGGAGGCGCACACCACCAAGTGCACCACACTTTAGGATGCTCACTCTTAAACTGCCTAGGTATACATGATCTGTATATGATATGTATCACTTTATTAAATTTATCATGGATGATTGATCTCTGCAAAGTTTCTGTTTGCTACAGGGGGATCATGATCATTCCGTAAAGGGATTTAACAATCTAAAACAAGCATGCAAACTGATGTATCTTAGGTTCGTTGAAATTACTCCCGGCGTCGTCCCGT
Organism: Miscanthus lutarioriparius; assembly: GCA_904845875.1. Classification (NCBI taxonomy): domain Eukaryota; kingdom Viridiplantae; phylum Streptophyta; class Magnoliopsida; order Poales; family Poaceae; genus Miscanthus; species Miscanthus lutarioriparius. The sequence goes on from CAJGYO010000014.1 coordinate 90,904,127, forward strand.
GAAGGCGACTCGCCTCCGCCCGCCGGAAGGCCCCCCGTCGGGCCTGCTTCCCGGCCGCTGCCACCGCTCTCCAGCTCACGGTGGCGGCGGCCAGCGGCGGCGTTCAAAAAGGCTCCCGTCCGCAGCATCTCCAACCCCTCCTTCCTCTCCTTCCCACCTTCTTCATACCGAGCTCTAAAATTCCGGTGAGCGAGATGGCCGGCGACGAACCGGATCTAAGCTCTCTCTCTCTGGGCACAGATCAGGTGCCTTGCACCCCAGATCTGGTGTTCTCACTCATGGCCGCTCGTTGAGATGGGCAGAGGCGTGAGGGTGAGGGCGGCGAGACAACGACGTGTGCGTGCGGGACAGGCACGACGGGCGTGGGGCTGGCGAGTGACGGCGTGCCCGTTGGCCTTGTCCTGCTCGACACGCCCCGCTACTGCAGCACCGTGACCAGGTGGCGAAGAAGACGGCAACCAGCCGCTCGCCCGCCCGGATCCGGGGCAGGTGCTTCTCATGCCTGCTCGCGGCGCGGTGGAGGCTCCATGGCGGCGCTCCTGGTCCCCAACTGGAGCACTCATCTCGTCTTGGGCAGCGATCCACGGTGGCGGCGGCCGTGGGAGGCGCCGCCACCTGGCAAGGGCAGTGGGTGCTGCCGCCGCCTCTTGCCGGATGGTGGGTGGTCGCGTCATGCCGGGAGCGGCGGCGCATGGTTGCCGTGTGTGGTTGGTACGTCTCACCGCCTTTGTGCGAGTGTCAAAGGCTCAAGCGGTCTTTGCACCCCAATGCTCGCTTGGCACTGGGTTGTTGGCCCCCGGGCTAGGCGTTCCCCCCTGCTCTGCAAAGCGTGAGGTTGCGGCATGGTGGATGGGGGCTGGTGCTGCGCTACAGCTGCTTCACGCGAGCTGTCAAGGGTTCAAGCAGTAGGTGTGGTCCGTGCCCTCGTTCTACCATGCAACTCTCATCAAATGGGTGTGAGCTTCTGCTTGGTTTCGTCGTCCTTGTCCTATGAATCTCAGGGTTTGGGGAGTCTGGCGAAAACCATGCACGACCATGTCGTTGTTGTCGACGGACGGCGACGCCTTGCGCCGCTAACCTCCTTGAGGCGTCGCAATAGCCTTCCCCAACCTTGCAACCCTAGGACACCTCCGGTGAAAATCTAGTTCGGTTCTTACGGGCGGTGGCGGCGGCGGCATTGCTATGCGTCCTACTTGTAGGCGTCACCGTGGAGGTTCGCCTCAGACTTCGCCAAACACTTTCTTGGGTTCTCTGCTAGCTCCCCCATTATGGGTGCACAAGTTGCTTGACGGATGGTGTCAGCTACCAGTTTCATCAATCTAACGCCCTCCAAGATCCTTGATTGCATCATCTCAACTTATGCCGGGTTAGCAAGACCATGGTCCCCTCTCTTGGATCTCCTCGTTCTCCATTTGTCGGTCCTCCCTCCTTTAAGGCTTCCTCCCATTAAGGGGCGTTGGGGGACGACGACTGGATCCCGGATGTGCACCATAGATGATATACATCACGACGTAAATGCCCGCCGAAACCTCGACTCTGAGCCTCACAGTTGCATGGAAATTGGAGTTCTTTGGAGAGTTGTCACTTGGTGGTGCAGTGTTCGGAGATCAACGACATGTCCTCGTCATGGGTTATGCTAAAGCCTAGCTATGTTGTTCCTAGTTGTTTTTCCTTGTTGTATTGCTTTTATTAGTGTTGTGTTGGTGTTCCTGTCTCGATCCTGCTTTGTACCCCAGGGGTCTGCCCCGCTTTGTAACCTTCCATTCCCGGCCTTGCCGGTATCTGTGGAAATATATTCAGGTGGGGACAATCGTCCCCCCGTTGACTTGTCAAAAAAAAACAGGCTCATAATATGCTTTGGGAACTTCTAAAAATCTTGGATGCCTGGGGAACTAGTCTTGTGCAATGCAAACTTCGAAGGGTTTCACTGTAACTGTAAGTTTATATTCCTATGATTTGTATACCTTCAGACACTTATGTTGATTAGTTACATTAAGAGAAATAGCACATGTTGGTTTTGTGATTATTTCTTTTCTACATTAGATTTTGTGGTTGTTCAACAAATTCATATAGAAAAGGGTTTCAATTGAGCTAGTGTTCTTTTAACCTATGTATGATGTACAGTAAGCCATATTTCTTTTATGGTTTTTCCATGGATAGATTTGTGATATTGATCATTGTTCTACTGCCATATAGTGCTGGTTCTAGCATTCCGGAAGTTACTTAGGGGCTGTTTGGATTCAGGGACTAAAGTTTAGGAGGTGTCACATGGGGGTGTCGCATGGGGTGTTCGGATACTAATAAAAAAATAAATTACAGAATCCGTCAGTAATCCGCGAGATAAATTTATTAAGCCTAATTAATCCATCATTAGCACATGTTACTGTAGCACAACAGTATCAAATTATGGACTAATTAGGCTTAAAATTTTCGTCTCGCAAAACAGTCTCAATCTGTGCATTTAGTTTCGTAAATAATCTATATTTAATACTCCATACATGTATCCAAACATCCGATGGGACAGCGACTAAAGTTTAGGAGGTGGAACCAAACACCCCTTATAAGGCCAATCCCAATGGGGTGCTTTGAAATAGTGAATGAAACACCCCCACCAACACTTATTTTATTTTGTTGTTTCAGGGCGGTCTTTATGATTGAAACTACACACAGTATCCAAGAGAACTACTATCGGGGATCAATACTAGGGTACCCGAAAAGGAGGAGCTAATGGTCATCAACACTAATTAACCCGAGCAATCGAACGCGCGGCTACGGCTTCAACCGACCCCTGGGGCGCGTGACTCCGCCTCAAGTCCCGCTTCGCCCGACCCTTGGTCATGGGCTCTGCCTCGCCCGACCACAGAGGATGGCGCGGGCTTCGCCTCACCCGACCACAGAGGACGGGTCCCGCCTCGGCTGACCCCAGGGGCGCGGGTACCGCCTCGCGCCCGACCGCTGACGTACGGACTCCACTTCGCCTGACCACTGGGGGCGGATTCTGTCTCGCCCGACCTCTGAGTCAGGGACTCCGCCTCACCCGACCGCTGGGGGCGGATTCCGTCTCGCTCGAGCTCTGGGTCAGGGACTCCGCTCCGCCCGACGGCAGCCCATACCGCCCCCAACCACTCCGGTCAGAAAGTACGACCCTAGGGTCAAAATTCTGGCATCTGACAGGAGGCAGGCATGCCTCGACATGACCATGGCCACGACATGTCACCCCCGGGAGTTCACATTGCCCACAGTAATGGACGCTCGGTCACTATGCTACCCACTCCCCATACGGCCGCTGACCGGTGCGTCGGCTCACTGCGTCATCCGTCGAAACAGGATGGGACGCTACGGCCCGCTGATGACGCCAGGGGGTAGCATCGGGGGTGAATAGGAGCCTGGCCAGGAGCTGTCCCTATCACCATCTACAGTACCGGTGGGACCCGCGCAAAGAAGAAGAAAGACTCTGCGGACTGGAGACCTCCCTTTTGACTTTTTTTCTCTCTCTCTATCTCTGTAACCTGCTCTTCCCCTTCATCTATAAAAGGGGAAACAGGACACCCCATGAGGAGCAGGGAAGAACACGCCCAACATAGCAGAACACACTCAACTCGTCCTAGCGACACACACACACCAGAGACTTGGGATCCTATCCCTTTCTCGCCCGTTTGTAACCCCTACTGCAAACTCTCAGTGCTAGTAACACGAGCAGCAGCGACGAACTGGACGTAGGGACTTTCAGCCCGAACCAGTATAAACCTTATGTCCTCTAAGCACACCATCCGAGCTAGACACGCAATACTAGAAATTTACTAGTCGGTAACTCGAAACACCGACAGTTGGCGCACCAGGTAGGGGTCTTTTGCGCGTCTCGACATCATCTCCATGCTTCGGATGGCCAACCTCGGCATTAGCTGGGTCTCGGACGCGCACGTGTGCTTCGGGAGCCTAGACTTCGTCATCACTGTGGAGGGGGAGCTGATGCAGGCTCCCACCACCACCCGACTTCTTCACTCCACTAGCCTCGACGTGATCGACGAGGCATTCGAGGAGCTGTGGCTTCACGCACCGGAGGCTCGCACCCCTTGGGGCGACCAACTCCTCGACTTCGATTACGGGAGGCTTGAGCGCCAGCTCGCCGCCTTCCTGGGACCCCGACCATCCCGGGAGGACCTGCGCTGCCTCGCCTTCTCCTACGCCAACGCCATGATGCAGCTCGCTGGAGGGGAGCCGCTCACCCCGGAGCAGCTCATTGGAGCAGCCACGGCGGCGTTCCCCTTCGGCCTGCGCAACGCTGCGTGGGCCATGGGCCACCTCATGGCGCGGCACTTCCGCCCGCCCCCTACGAACGACGCGTTCGTGGGAGCGGTGGAGTATGTCGCGGAATCAATCCACGACCTTCTTGCAGGGGACTCGGAATCTTTTTCTGGCACCGACTCCAGCAGGGGCAGCCATCACCCTCACGGGAGTGCTTCATGGCGGAGACCCCCGAAGGGCGTGCCGAAAGCGTCCACGAGGCGGCTGATCCGTCGCGCGACAACGGCAACGACGACGAAGGCCCGGAGGCTTTGCTGCACATGCAGGAGGAGCAACTGCGCGCGCGGTGCTAGGAGCTCGAGGAGGCGCAGCTCCAACTTGAGCAAGAACATACAGAGCTCGAGCAGGAGATCGCGCAATGGGGAGACGGCGGACACGCGAGCTCCAGGGCGCGCGAGGTGAACCAGAGGATCGTCGAGGACAATGGGGGCCTCCCGCGCTTCACCCGGGCGAGCCAGAACATAGCGGCCGCAGCAGCCTTGCTCCGAGGGCTCCCTGAGCCCGTGACGCCAAAGGACCGTCAGACTCACCGAGAGATCTGCACGTTACTCGAACGTGCCGCGGTACAGCAGGCCGAGAGCTCGTTGTCCCGACGACGCGAGCTCGACGTCGGCCAGCATGCATCTTCTGGGCAGCATGGCAAGGACGTTTTCGTCCACCAAGCACCACACGACGATGGCAGGCGGGTTACGGTCCCGGTGCGCGAGCGCCTCAGCCACAACCACGACGCCCGCGACACCCTGAACGCCCGCAGGCGTGCCCATGGCTGCGAGAGGGGCGGGGCCAGCCATGGCTACCACCCTCGTCGCGGTGGGCGCTACGATAGCGCTGAGGATCGGAGCCCGAGCCCTGACCTACCGGGGCCTCAGGCTTTTGGTCGGCACATCCTCAACGCGCCCTTCCCGCCACGGTATCGGCCGCCGACCAACGTCCCAAAATACTCCGGGGAAACGAACCCCGGGCTGTGGCTTGAGGACTATCGGCTCGCTTGCCAGGCCGGTGGCGCGGATAGTGATAGTTTCATTATCCGCAACCTCCCCTTGATCCTTGCTGACTCGACACGAACATAGCTGGAGCACCTTCCACCCAACCGCATCCACAGCTGGACGGATCTAAAGGAGATTTTCGTGGGCAACTTCAAGGGCACCTACGCGCGTCCTGGAAACTCATGGGACCTCAAAAACTGTCGGCAGAAGCCCTAGAAACACATGGTGATATTTACCATAACGTTATAGTAAACCACTTAGTAAGGAGTTACTATAATCTCGTAAATTAATATACAGCCTGTTCGGGAGGCCGTATCGTATCGTGGATTATTTACTGCTGACTGGTTTGGTGTGAGAGAAAAACATTGTTCTCGGCTGAAAATTTACGATCGTTTACGAGCAAGCGAACAGGCTGATAGTAATTATCGTAACTCAAAGTGGCTACAGAATAAGTTATTTTGTAGCCAGCTACAGGGTAATATGTATATTTATATAGTTTTTTTTATGGAACGTGCATATATATAGCTGAGGGTACCAAGCAATAATAATCCTCCAATCAGCCGATCAATTGTCGTTCTAGTCTCTGCAGCCTGATTAACCCGCTCCGATCCCTAATAGGTAGATCCACGTCGTCTTCGTCCAGGTCTCCACGAAGAAGAACCATGGTGGAACACGCGGACGCTACTAAATTTGGATCGTCCATGTCGTCCTGTTTGCCTTTGCTTGTCTTCCACCATCATCCTGATGATGGATTGATGGCCAAGAGGACGGTGACGACGAGATGCTAATGTTTAGCATATCCAAGCAAACCCTGCACAAGAACATGGAGCATGACCTTCTAGACGCAGGCAACAGCATGTGCTGGACCACTGCACAGGGCTGGATACTCGCCCAGGACCGTGGCACGACGTCTTCTTCGGCTTGTCTATGGAACCCTAGCACCGGCACCAAGCTACCCTTGCCAGATCTCGGAGAGGAACACCAGATCCCATACCAATGCAGATGCCTGCTCTCCCACAAGGACCCAACTCACCCAGGATGTGTTGTAGTGCTCTTCAATAACACCGCGCCTGATCTCTGGTACTGCCACACCACCGGCGATGGCGACAACAGCAGCAGGAGGTGGAGACATTACTCATATGACATCGGTAACCATCCTTCTATACCAGAGCCACCGAAGGGGAAAAAGGCACGCCTCCGTTGCCGTCGCCGTCCTACCAAGAAGATGATCACCTTCATGGCTTCCGTACAAGGAAAAATCTACTTCACCAATTTGACTAAAGGCATGTGCGCCATGGATTTCTCATCCTGCAATTCCACAACAAATCATCAAAACCACCCTACATTCCAAAAATTCAATGTCCCTTTGGCCCGTCTCCCTAAAGGATTGTCCATTGGTAGACACTGGTTGGTTGAGTCGCAGGATCAACTCTTTTTAGTCACCACCTGCTTCATTGGCTTTGATCTAAACAACATTGGCACCGTAGAGGTGCATAGGATGGATTTCTCCTCAACACAAGCTTGTTGGCGCAGTGTGCATGACATTGGAGATGTTGTGTTTCTCTTGGAGGGTACAAACATGGCGGCTTCTTGCTCGGCAAGCGCTCTGGGACTGAAAGCAATCCAGATATTCTTTATGAAGAATTTCATGGATGATGATGCTGATTTGTGCATTTTTGACTTAGAAACAAACACCCAAGAGATTACCCGAGTCCACCATCATGACAACTTGATTCTCTGGCGCAAACCTTTCTGGATTGTGCCACCTAGCTAGCTAGCTATCTAAATATACATTATTTCTTGTGATTTACTTCAACTTATGTGAAGAGACACCATATACGAACAATTATGTAAGTTAGTATACATACAGAACATACTCCTGGTTTCATGTTATGGCAGGGTACTATATCTTCTTTTCATAGGATTTTGTTAAAATATAATCAATTTGCTTATATTTCCCAATCAGCTCATTAGGCTATTGAGTTCATCTAGATAATCAGATGTGCAGCTGTGCTGCATCCAACGTATTGTTGTCTTGTACACTTGTGCTCCTGTGACCACCGCTCCTCGGCCTCCACTAGATTCAGCTGCTCCGTCTCCCTCCCTCCCTCCCTCCCAACTACATCAGAATGCAGCAAGAAGGGTGTCACAGTCTATTAATACAAAGCCATAGAGCTGGGTTAAGCATCAGGAAAAAAAAAGGGGGTGTCACAGTATGCATATAACAACTAAATATGGAGGAAACACATAGGCAGACAAAAACTCACCAAAATGTTGTGGCCCGATTCTGAGATATTGCACTGGTCAACAGCAGCATAGTAATCTAAGAATGATAGCACCTCATAGTCAGTCGATAAGCCTCTAAACAGTTGAATAAGAAAAAAAAAAAGACAAGAAACTCACCAAGATGTTATGACCCAATTCTGAGAGATTGTTTTGACCAGCAACACCAACAAGAAAGCCCAATCTAGTCAGTCACTATATAGGCAAAGAAATCTTCATACATTTGTTTGTCTGACAGATGAGTTTGGAGATAAAAAGTTTACAGTTGGGGTCTCCCCCTGCTGTATTTTCCGCTCAAAAAAGATGAGTTTGCAGCTGCTAATGAGGACGCAACTGTGACAGATTTCTATTTGGATGTCTCGTGCATCCTAACTCTTGTAAAACATTATGGTTTATACAAGGGCAACATCCTTGCAGCACTAAAGAGCACATTTACACTCTCTGCAACTTTAGAATGTATGAAGGTTAGGGAGGGAGAGAGGGTCTCACCTCGATCTGTGAAAGCTATTGCCACCACAACAAACACAAAGGAAGCCTGCTGAGATACTTAACAAACCAAACAGCTATGGACTACACACTCAGAAACTAACATGTTTCCATTTGCTCCCTACCTAGACTAGTCTAACTGAATTTAAGCTGGGACTTTCCTCAGCATAATGAAACCTGAAAATACATGAACTTGAGGCATGGACAGAATGAGATCATCCTTTCATGTACCAGGACCACGGCTGTTAAAAAAACCATATATATGACAAATGGACCAGAAGCAAAAATAAATAAATTGCTGCTGGCCTGCCCAGCTGCCTCATGCTTCCTTCTGAATACTGCTACTGCCTGCCTGCCTGCCTACCTACCTGCCAGTATTTGCTTCTTTGATGAAATGATGGTGACTGTGTACTGATATGTAATTATGCACATAGCATACATATGTGGGATGAACCTTTGCTTTTAATTAATCTGAAGTACTATGCAGAGTATGGGCAGGAAGAACATTCTGATGGTCATAAACTAAGCAAAGAAAGAAATATTAAAATTTTCAATTTTTTATCCTTGATATTGTTGTTACTGTGAGTCTGTGACAGATAGATAATTTCCTTAGCATTTCAGATTGGTGGCGCCTTCTGTGGCAGCACCACGGTGGATAATCTCCTTAATGAAATTCCTCGATTGACAGAATATAGCGCAGATAACATCTCTAAACAGAAAACAATTTGGCAGATAAAATACAAGGAGGCAAAGAGAAAGAAAATATTAAAACATTTTGACTCACCTACATATAGAATTGCCCTCAAATTAGCACAGGATAAGGGTGCAATCAAACTTTTGAGACCATAAAACAAACTTCAATTTTATGAGGAGCATGGAAACTCTATCCCTGTTCCTGTAATCAAATGTTGCAAGGAGCACAAACATGTCTACAAATGAGCAAGCAGTCTGTGATGAGTGAGCATCTCAGAAACTAAGATTTAGTATAAAATCGAAGGCATGATAAACACCAGCATTCCATGCTGTGTATATTAATCTGTCAAATCAAATACCAAATGTATGAGCTTCCAAGCACCATAAGTATCATTCTTGGGAAAGAAATAAGGCACGATGAGTAAAGAGCGTGACCAAGAGAAAATATCAATAGTCAAAATGAACTCAACCAAATATTAGAATGCAGTAAAGTTTAAGCAATATAAACAAGCTAGGTGATGTCTTCTTCCCATAATCCCATGGTTGAGTTTTTATTTAAGAAATATGACACCATGTTCCATTAGTCCAGTAAAAACTATTTTTTATATAGCACATAACACAAGCAAAATGCAAATCAAGTATAATATATACATATAGAAAACATCGTCAAAGGGTACAAAGGCTGGACAGAGGAAGACCAGACGAGAAGAATTTGTATATAAGCTAGATAGATGCAATTTGCTTGCATTGCTTCGAACACGCACAATGTCCTGCACTTTTGCAGCAAAATATGATTATAACACCTCCTAGCTTGGTGGCACAATCCAGAACGGGTTGCGGCGGAGAAGCAAACCGTCATGATGGTGGACGCGGGTAATCTCTTGGCACTCCGACTCCAAGTCAAAAACGCACAGATCAGCATCATCTTCCACGAAATTCTTCATGAAGTACACCTGGTTCCTTTTCAGTCCGTGAAGGCTCGCCGGGCAGGACGTCGCCAAGCCTGTGTCCTCCAGGAGAAACACAGCATCTCCAGTGTCACGGACCCTGCGCCAACGAGGAGGCTTGCTGCTGGGTGTCGACGACGACGAGAAGTCCATCTTGTACACGCGGATGGCGCCAATGTTGTGAGGATCGACGCCGACGCAGGAGACGTCAACCAGGAAGAGCTGGTCGTCGCAGTCGAGCAGCCAGGCCTTCCCGAAGCACATCCCTTTGGGGAAATCAACCTTGCGTGCGTCGAAATAGTGGAACGCAGGGTGGTGGTCTTTCACTTTGCTGCTTGTGAAATCGATGGCGCACATGTCTGTAAATGAGTTGATGAAATAGAACCTCCCTTGAAACGCCGCAACCGTGGGAATCACCCTCTTAGTTGGAGGGCGATATGTGTAGTTACCGATGTCATATGAGTAATGCCTCCAGCTCCAGCCTCCAGGTGCTGCTGGTCTCGTCGTTGTCGTCTCCGCCATTGCCATTGATGACGTGGCAGTACCACAAGTCAGGCGTGGAAAGATCGAAGAGCACGACGACGCATCCGGCGGGGCATGTGGGGTCCTTGTGGGAGAGCAGGCACCTGCAGCTCTCTGGGAACCGGTGTTCCTCCTCTCTGATATCTGGTAAGAGAAGCTTGTCGCCGGTGCTAGGGTTCCATAGATAAGCCGAAGACGCCGCCGCCATGTCGTCGGTGTCCTCATGGCCCTGGGTGACGAGGAGCATCCAGCCTTGTGGCGTGGCCCAGCACATGCTGCTGCTGCTGCTGCCTGCTGCAGCAAGAAGAAATCCATGCTTCATGTTCTTGTGCAGGCTTTGTTTGGATATGCTGAACATTAGCATCTCGTCGTCATTGTTGTCCTCCTGTTGGCCGTTATTAGGATGGTGGTGGAAGACGAGCAAGGGCAAACACGACAACATGGACGACGATCCAAATTTACTAGCGTCGTCTGCATGTTCCACCATGGTTTTTCTTCCTGGACGACGGTACGCCAATTAGGTTAGGCTGAGGAGATACTAGGGCGACAATTGATCTGATTGGAATTGGAAGGCTTATTGCCTGGTACCCGACCGCCCTCAGCTATATATATACAGGAGGGAGGATAATTAAGATCGATTATCATAAGAGTTTGATCGGCGGCCGTGCATGGTGACAGGATCGGAATCGGAACGGTGTGGTTCAGGACAATGTGTTGGTTTCCGGCCGCTTCCCAAAACCGATTCAGTCTATTTCCAAACAGAAGGTGCGTTGGGGTGTCCTATGCACGTACGACAACAATCCAATTAGTATAGTACAGTTCGGACTATTGTGGAAGCAGCGGTCGGAAAAAAAAAAGACTATTGAGGAAGCAGCCACAAATTGCAAACTTGTTGGCATGAAAAATCCAGGTTTGGTTTTTTTTTTACTAGTAAACGTGCCGTACGTTACAACGAGAGAAAAAAGCTATCATCAAATACTCTCTCCATTCCAAATTATAAGTCACTTTAACTTTTTTTTATATCTATTTTGCTATGCATCTAGATATAATAATATGTCTAGATATATAGCAAAATGAATGAACCAAAAAATCAAAACGACTTATAATTTAGAACGAGAGAGTATTCATGAAAATTAAGAACCGAATGTTACATATCTATATACATTCACTTTTTCTATAAAATTTTGAAGCTATAATTTATTAATTTTATGATAACTATGACATTCATAATATAAACTAATTTTATGTCATCATTTTAATATTACATTGGTACATGCATATTAGACACATTTATTTAGATTCATATGGACAATATAGTTCACGATTGATTAGTTGGATCATCGGTTAAATCAGACTATAATAAGATAAGTTTTGTTTCTAATCAAAATTTCATCAATAACTTTAGAGATGTAAATCTCTATTTTTTAAGGGAGAGATGAATTTCAACGGCTCTTACTATTATTATTATATCTATTGTTTGTTTTTTAATATTTATATGATAATAGAAAAAAAAGGAAAAATCAATCGGAAGTAAACGACACATGCAATCGGATACGGAAAAAGAGGACCGTGAAAAAAAAAAACGAAGCCAATCGGTTACGGTTTACGGCCAGAAGCTAACGTACGGCCGGCTGTATTTTGGCTTACCGCACGGCCCTTCCTTTTTAGGTAAAAAGTGCAATTACTGATTTCTATTTTCGGCAAGGATACTAATTAGCATTTGTTTTTGGTGGGATGCTGCCAGGACCTGATACCGACCACAATTTGCACATCTCTACCAATGTTTTTAAGGCGGTAAGGCGAGGCGTGGCGAGTGACTACCGCCTTACGCTTAGGCGACTAAAGCGTGAGGCGAGACGACGCCTTATGAATTTAAAAAAAAATTAAAACAGAAGCTCAGAGCAGTAGATGATGAAGAAAAAAGAAAATGAAAAAAGAAAAAGAAAGGAGGAGTAAGAAGTGGGCTGGCCTAGCCCACCAGGCGGCCCATGTGCCCGTCCCCCTCTAGGCATGGCTTATCCCAAACCCTCCACCGCTGCTCCTCTCGTTCTCTACTCTCCACCACTCGTTCCGCCTCGTCTCCCTCTCCGCGGCTCCACCCCTCCCCTCTCTCCGGATGCGCTCTTCTGCTCCCCTCTCTCCGGCGCTGCTCTGCTCCCCTCCCTCGCTACTCCCCTTCCAGATCTACAGCCGCTGCCGTCCCCTTCCAGATCGAGCATATGGTGGCGGAATGGAGCAGAGGACGGCGAGGAGGCGGCGGAATCAAACAAAGGACAGCGAGGAGGCGGCGGAATCGACGAGGAGACGGCGGAATCGAGGGAGCATCAGCTTGAGCATAAGGCGACAAGGCGCCGCCTTACCCCTAAGGCGAGCCTGGAGCGCCCCGACGCCTAAGCGTCGCTTAAGCGACGATTAGGCGACGCCTTGAAAACACTGATCTCTACGTCCACAAAAAAGCAAAATAAGGCCCAAGCATATACTTTTAGGTACTACATATATACGTTCACAACAAAAGGGCGATGGTTTTCAGAAAAAGAACACATATAAGAAAAGAATATATTTGCATCTGCAGTTTTTCTAAAAGAACAACACTATACATCTGGTTCCGCACATTTGCACATCTTCTCTATACATGGCCCGCATCTTACTTCCTTGTGGCATGGCCTGCATTTCAGCATGTTAAAAAAAAGATAAACATGTGTCATAAATTTGTTGCTAGATGGAGATAGAAAAAGAAACTTATGTTCCTTGAGCATATATTGGTGCTAGTAATGTTGCAATCAATTTAATTTTCCTAGGCAATTTAAATGTCGTCATTAGGCAACAATGTCTTCCTAATTAAGCAATTTCGTATTACGAAAAAAGCAAGTATAGTGTTCAAACAACAAGAAACCATGATAGTTAGAGCACTAGCTGGCTCCATTCAGTTGGCTGAATCTATCTACTAGCATCCATAGTTCACTGAAGGATATTACATAAATAAGAATGTGGTGGCATAATTGAGTACGTTGTACCAAAACAAAACAGATAAAATGAATGCTATATTGGACTGTAGGAGTTCTACTTGTTAAACAAGTAGTATACCATAAGCAATGATGGAATTTTCTGAGAGAGGTATAATGGTTTACCTGAGTAACGAGAACGGAATTGAGGTTTGGATGTGCGTTTTGGGTAGCAAATAGATGGCCTATATCCGAAGTGATAAAGATGATGAGCAGCAAATATCTTAGGCAATTTAAGTGTCATTCACTAGGCAACATTGTCTTCCTAAGTAGGCAAATTTATGTATTCTGAAAAAGCAAATAGTCGGATGCATAAAAGCACAAAAGCTGGAACGACATTCTAAAAAACACACATGCACATTTTCTGATCATAATAAAAAAGCAATTATGAACTGTGGTGTGCTAATCAAAACATCTATGTCAGTAATTTATATATTCTGAAATAGCAAGCACAGTGTATGTGTTCTCTTGCAATCTGTATCTGTCATTTATTCGAAACAGAGCATGCAAGACATATGAGTAGAACTCACCAAAGTTGCATAGTGCCTTTTCATGAATGACAAGCAATGAAAATAAAGTTGCATTCCAGGAAATAGAAGCTGCGAAGCAAGAACTCAAATGAAAGTGGTTGTATTTCTCATCACCCTTTTTTTGTTGTGTTGCTTGCCATTCATGTCAGCCTACAAATATTTGTCTTAAAACGCTAAGCACCTACATTGTTAAACCAGGTAGGCAATTTGTGAATAGCAAGAACAGAAAATTTGGGTGCAATTCAGGAATGCAGGCTGCCAAAGCTAGCACTTGTACTAAACAGCTAACTAATAAGATCAGGGTAGGTTACAAAAGTGAAGAGCAGTTCTTTTGGAACTGCACTAACACATTGACTAAACTATCTGACATAAGGCAAACTGATGTGGGCAAACTGATGTGTCAATTTCTGATATTCATTCATGGACTCAAATAACACTTTACTGAGTCCACATTGGCTCCACGCTGATGCATGTTTTTTTCCCGGTCAAATAAAGTAATATAAGATAGTACTATAAATATATTGATTGGACATAGGAGTACTTCCTCCGTCCCACAAATAAAAATACATCTAGGATTCAAAAAATTTCCCATAAATATGTGTCAATATAGGCCCTATAGGCTACTGTGTTGCCAACGTGACAGAGCACATCGTCAGTTCGTGTGGGTCCGAGAACAAAAAAAATAAAAAAAAATCGAGAACAAAAAAAATAAAAAAAAAATCGACGGAGCCTCTCTGAAGCGCCTGTGACCCGTCCTGTTGTCCCTGTTCGCGTGTGGGACCAAGAAAATAAAAAAAAAGAACTCGTAAAAAAGGGGAAAATCAACGGAGCCACCTGCATCCAGAAGCGCCCGTAATCAGTACTGCCGTCCACTCGTTCGCATACACATCGTCTCCGCCGCACCATCCACTCATTTCTCTTCCCTTCCCCACCCAGCTCACCTTCCACGGTTGCTTCTCTCAAGCAATGCTTCATATATATGTTGACAATGTTGTCTTTGAAGATCTGTCAGATTTGTGCGATGATGTGTATTATTTTCATTTGCATGTTCATCTTCATCAACATCTGAGTCCCCCAACTCCTCAACATCAAAGGCTATGTCCACGACATCAGTGTACACACCATAGTCATGCATGTCCTCGATCATGTCTACCAGAACAATTACTAGGTGAGTTCTTATACCAGTGCTGCTGAGCTGTACGTAAATGCTGGTGGTCATATTATGATTAACTAGTAACACATCTGTATTTTACTGGATTACTTTTCTTACAATGTTGGTTGTCTATATCAATTTGTATTATCACACTGTTTTATAAGTTGTGAATTAAATTACCTATCTTCCTGTTTGTGTTTTGGCCCATATGGTTTACTGCTGATTAGTTTATTCGTTATCTTTATCAAATATTGCTATAATGCACAACCTTGTATTTTCATCTAGACTACTTTCAAGCTATTGTTACCTGAGTCTTGCTGCTTAACTAGTTCAGATGTATGATGCACTGAAGTTATCTTGGTTTTAATGCAAGTACATCAAAAGGATTAATTTGTGTATACTCTTTGGAATCCACTCCAATGAAATTTTTCATTGAATCATAATTGTTGTGATTATGAAATTTTTGGCTTGTCTTGGAAGTGTTGCAGCTGCATGAAAAGGTTGTGCTGACTATTTGAGAAAAAACATGGGTGTTAAATCAACTTATACTTAGTTTTATTTACATGGTTGGAACATGCTTTGACACTATACGCAGTCATGTGTACCGGTGCTTACTGTACTCGATGATTGAAATGAACACTATATACAGGGAAAATGGTCTACTGATCTGATTCTTACTGATCATTTGTTCTATCTCTTGTTGCTGATCAAAAATTTGTGAGTTGAGGTCAAATTCATCTTGTTCATATGCACCATGAAAGCTGATATCTCCATGTTATTGATGGTCTTCTTCAACATCAAGGACTGCAGAAAAGGTGTGGCATAGTGTGCAAGTCATGTTTCGAACTTCTATTTACACATTTCACCATTTGCTAGTTGTAATGATGCAATTAAGAGACATTACCTTCATGTGGTGGTTGTCCCTCATAAGCAGCGATGTTGAGATCAATGCCATGCACACCAACCTATTCATCTTCCTGAAGATAGTGGACCTGATCTTCATGGTGTCGATGTACTTCATCCTCTTGGAGATGGACTTGATCCTGATCCTGAGGATGATGGGTTTCAACACCTTGCACATGTGCAGGTTCTGCATTTAGGTCAGGTAAGGCTTCTTCATCTTCTTCAACAGGAACTATGTTTAGGTCTATGGCCAACTCTCCATCTCCTTCTTCTGGCACTGTGCTGAGATCTATGGCCAACTCTCCATCTTCTTCATCTGGTACTATGTTGAGATCTATGGCCATGTCTAACTATAGATTGGATTGCAGACTGTTGGAGTTTGGGGGGTATCTGGAGCATGTTGAGCCTTTCGTTGGGTTCATCTGGAACAGGTGGAGTCTTTTTATAGTGGTGCAATGGCGCCAGTTCAAATTTTGCAATGTGGGCACAATGGCACCAATTTGTTTTACTAGAACATTCTGTGCTCTACGTGGCGGCCGGCTGGTTCCACTAAATATTTTTTATTATCTGACGCTTCTCTGCTTTTGCCACTAGTTTGGCCATTTTAAATTGTGCTTTCTGAAACACTCCTGTGAGTTGTCAGATGCCTTTATAGGGGCATCAGCATAATTTGCTAACTTCCTTAATCTGCGTGTCCAAGAGCTAGATGTACTTTTTATTTGTGGGACGTTGGGAGTACCACGCAAGGAGAAAATCAGGTCATCTTTATATGGGCCGCCATATCCTATGGAAAATGTAAATCTTTAGGAAAAATCCATGAGAAGATAATAACTAGGGGAAAAATGAAATCCTAAAAGAACATAAATTTGGCTGCCTTTTTTTTTCTTGCAACAAGGACAAGAGCTACATGTATGTTTTATATTCAATAAACAGAAAAAGAGATTACTTACAAAGAGTAGCCAAGAGGACAGGTCTGAGACACCAATTGAGTGTTGAATGATTTTCACAACAGTGCTGGCCGCGGCTCAGTCCAGCTCAGGGAGAAGAGCAGGCAGTGAACTACTAGCAATATAATACAGTTTGGTCAACATAGTTCATCTGATTGTTTCAAAAAGAAATATTTTTCATGTGGAATAAAACAGAACAAGAAAGGGAGACAGCTGAGCTGCATCAAAAATCACTGCTTAATCAGACCGATGCTCACACTTATGCTGGCACCCTGCACCACACGTATGCAATAAATCAGCCTGCTGCTACCGCTCGGCTTGCCCTCAGGCTGCGTTTAGTTTCCTAAAAATTTTCAACCCAAACTATCATATCGAATCTTGTAGCATATACATAAAACATTAAATATAAGACGGAAAAAAAACTAATTATACAGTTTGGTTAGAAATCACGAGACAGATGTTTTAAGTCTAATTAACCATAAGTGCTACAGTACCAATATATGTTAATAACAAATTAATTATGTTTAATAAATTTATCTCGTAGTTTTCAGACGAGCTATGTAATTAGTTTTTTATTAGCAACATCAAGAATTTTCATTTCCCGAAACGCAGCCTGATGAACGCGTAGCGGCCCTCGACAGTACTACTGCTGCGCTCTGCGTTACTGATGGCGCGGTCAACGAAGCCGGCCCGGTCCACCAGGCTACAGCGAGTGAGGCAGTGACCCCAGCTGCATGCTGTCTGCGCTCAGGATGACTATTGACCCAATCCATCGTACGTGGATGAATGGATGGATAATTACGGGCCAGCAACCGATCGGATAGAATATAATAAGCTTGCATGCATTGAATAGGAGTTGGCAAAGGGTGGCTACACATTTTGTCCATTCGATCCATTCCAATGTCTGATTCAGCTGCAAATAATGCATGACTATTCCCTACAGTTCCTCGTGTCCCAGAATCACATTTGCTGATTCTAAGCTATGTAAGTACTCCATAAGCTACTACAGAATCAAGTTCACTCAGCGGGGTCCTCAATGACGACGTGGAAGCCTAGCTCACATCCACGGCGGCCAAAAAAAAGTACAACTACCACTAAGCCAGCGAAGTCGCCTGTTGGACACGCCCTCAAGGCGCACCAGCACTGCGCTTCAGGCTGCTGCTACTGCTTCCCGCTCCTGAGCCAGATGTTCCCACCTTCTTGATGATACCTACAGACGAGACATCATTTTTGACAATAATAAACTGTGAGGGAGATCCCCACAGTGAGAGCCATTTTCATTAATTTAAAAGAGAGAGAGGTTTATACATACAGGGAATTAACTGAAAGCATCAAGCCAAACACAAAAAGATGACCGCATGTCAACTTTAAACCTAACCGACTGAAGTAAACATTGACTTTTAAAATTTCCAAGCCACCTAGGCAAAGCTGGATCATGCCTTTGGAAAACTTTGTCATTGCGCACCTTCCATAATTCCCAAGCCGCAATCAAAACTGTCTCCGCGAAGCATGGAATAGTATGTGAGGTTCTTGCATGTGTTAATCTATCAAGCAGTTGTATAGTTGAGTCCCAGTTGACCCCTATCCTTGCCCAGCAGCTCTGAGCTAAAGGGCAATCAAAAAAGAGATGTTCAATGGTTTCCTGCTCACCAGTGGTGCACATGATACACACCGTGCCATCTTGTACGTTCATGTGACGTCGCTGCAGCATTGTCTTGGTGTTGAGGCGATCAACAAGGACAAGCCAAGCAAAAAACTTGATTCTAGGAGTGCATCTTGATTTCCACACCATCTTGAATCTTTGGATGGGCATCCACAGCACTAAAAATATGGGCATAGTAGCGGCGTGAGGTGTACCTGCTGCCCCAAATTGGGATCCACCGATCAGCACTATCATGGTCATATGTGAGACTTTGCAACTGTTCTTGAAGGGATTCAAGTTCTTGCAGGGCTTGATCAGACAAAGGTAGAAAGAATATAGTGTCCAAATCCTCAGCTTGCATGGTCTCAAGAACTGAAATACCATCATTTCGGGCAAATGAAGCAAGCCGTGGATATTTGTGTGCAAGAATCCCATCAAGCCAAAAGTCATCCCAAAAGCAGACAGAAGATCCATCTCCTAGTTCACATCTAGTAACTTGTCTGAAGAGAACATTGAGACGGAGGACATATTTCCACCAGAAAGAGCCCACCTCTCTAGTTGCATGAGGAACTCGGTTACTGTAATATTTACTCCAAATGAGGCATACCCATGGGATGTTTTCTTTGTTGTAGAACTTGCTCAGGTGCTTCATAAGCAGAGCATCATTTTGAAGTCGAAGGTTTATAATCCCTAAACCTCCTTTTTCTTTTGGCTGCATGACCACAGGCCAAGCCACAAGATTTCCACCCTTTTTATTTGCAGAATTACCTCTCCACAAGCACTGTTTTCTCGCCCTATCAATGTTCTCTATCACACCCTTCGGCAGCTTGATCGTGCACATAGCATAGGAGACATCATTGTCAGCAAGAGAAATAATAACACAAATAGTTTGGAAACAATAAACCATTGTTAGAAATTAATAGTACAGTAATATTTGTTTTCTTACCCCAAGATGTCAGCCTGGCGGTGATCTCACCCAAGGAGACGAAGTATGTCACGCAATCTGTGTTTCCCCCATGTAGCAGCCCAAGAACTTTACCTGCCGTGTCCACCACTGGTGCGCCTGAGCTCCCAGCCTCAGAAGTGATAGACATGTTCATTGTCATCATGGATATCTTCTTGACCCCTCAGGTTATGAGACATGGACCCTTTGACAGTTGTCCCATGCCTGTCAAATGGCCAACCAACCATACCAACCATACCTACCAGGCCTAGACGGCTAGGGGTAGGTTCTCAGCCACCTCCGAACCAAATGGTTCTCAAATTGCACAAACCACGCTACGAACCCTCAAGAGCAAAGCATGTCTTTCCTTGAGTCAACCTCAGTAAACTTCAGCCTCGGTATACACTCTCGGTCCCCTCTGGTTATGCTTAAGCTCTTCATGACCACACCGACCGAAATCTTGAGCAGATTTCCTCAAAGATGTAGCTGAAATTGGATTAGATCGATTGAAGCATGCTTGGAATGCATGAGCGCAAGTCGGTATGACAGATAACCCCGATTTTCTCCAACCACAAAGCCCGTGGTAGTTTACGAGATAGCACCCACAATTTCATCCCTCTTTTTATGCCATTCATCTTTCCTCAGAAAGAAAACTTGGCTATCGATTCTTTGGATATAAGCTTGAGATCGATTTATCCACGGACTCAAACTTCACATGAAAAATGGACCCGGATATCTTTTCACAAGCCAATTTCAGACGTTCGTCATCAGAGACCGAGGCAACCTATTGAAAACAATAGAGTATATCACTTAAATTTGAAACACCTCAATTTGGGCAAAACATCGAACACCTCGGTGGGATGGCAAAAAATCCATCCTTGGCGGAGCCAGCCCCCCCCTTGACTAATTGGGTTCAAAATGTTCGCGTCTGCAACGCATACAACCAAAGCTGTGTAATTAGTTTTAATTTAAATCAACATTTAGTACTCCATACATGTACCACAAGTTTGATGTGACGGAAATCTTCTTTTGCATAGTGCCAAAGTTTGGATTTTGGGGTGAACTAAACATGGCCTCAGTAGGAGAGAAGTTATAGCAAACATGGCCTCAGTAGCAGAGAAGTTATAGCCATGTTCATTGTCATCATGGATATCTTCTTGACCCCTCAGGTTATGAGACATGGACCCTTTGACAGTTGTCCCATGCCTATCAAATGGCCAACCAACCATACCAACCATACCTACCGAGGCCTAGAGCGGCTAGGGGTAGGTTCTCGACCACCTCGAGAACCAAATGGTTCTCGGTGCACAAACCACATACGGACCCTCAAGAGCAAAGCATGTCTTTCCTTGAGTCAACCTGTAAACTTCAGCCTCGGTATACACTCTCGGTCCCCTCTGGTTATGCTTAAGCTCTTCATGACCACACGACCGAAATCTTGAGCAGTTTCCTCAAAGATGTAGCTGAAATTGGATTAGATCGATTGAAGCATGCTTGGAATGCATGAGCGCAAGTCAAGATGAACAGATAACCCTGATTTTCTCCAACCACAAAGCCCGTGGTAGTTTCGAGATAGCACCCACAATTTCATCCCTCTTTTATGCCATTCATCTTTCCTCGCAGTGAAGTGACTTGGCTATCGATTCTTTGGATATAAGCTTGAGATCGATTTATCCTCGGACTCAAACTTCACATGAAAAATGGACCCGGATATCTTTTCACAAGCCAATTTCAGACGTTTCGTCATCGAGACCGAGGCAACCTATGGAAAACAATAGAGTATATCACTTAAATTTGAAACACCTCATTTGGGCAAAACATCGAACACCTCGGCCGGGATGGCAAAAATCCATCCTTTGGCGAGCCAGCCCCCCCTTGACTAATTAGGTTCAAAACGTTCGTCTCATAACGTACAACCCAAACTGTAATTAGTTTTAATTTCGTCAACATTTAGTACTCCATACATGTACCGCAAGTTTGATGTGACGGAAATCTTCTTTTGCATAGTGCCAAAGTTTGGATTTTGGGGTGAACTAAACATGGCCTCAGTAGCAGAGAAGTTATAGCAAACATGGCCTCAGTAGCAGAGAAGTTATAGCCATGTTCATTGTCATCATGGATATCTTCTTGACCCCTCAGGTTATGAGACATGGACCCTTTGACAGTTGTCCCATGCCCGTCAAATGGCCAACCAACCATACCAACCATACCTACTGGGCCTAGAGCGGCTAGGGGGTAGGTTCTCACCACCCCGAGAACCAAATGGTTCTCGGTGCACAAACCGCTACGGACCCTCAAGAGCAGCATGTCTTTCCTTGAGTCAACCCAGTAAACTTCAGCCTCGGTATACACTCTCGGTCCCCTCTGGTTATGCTTAAGCTCTTCATGACCACACACTGAACGAAATCTTGAGCAGTTTCCTCAAAGATGTAGGCTGAAATTGGATTAGATCGATTGAAGCATGCTTGGAATGCATGAGCGCAAGTCAAGTATGAACAGATAACCTCGATTTTCTCCAACCACAAAGCCCGTGGTAGTTTCGAGATAGCACCCACAATTTCATCCCTCTTTTTATGCCATTCATCTTTCCTCGCGGCAGGCGACTTGGCTATCGATTCTTTGGATATAAGCTTCGAGATCGATTTATCCACGGACTCAAACTTCACATGAAAAATGGACCCGGATATCTTTTCACAAGCCAATTTCAGACGTTCGTCATCAGAGACCGAGGCAACCTATGGAAAACAATAGAGTATATCACTTAAATTTGAAACACCTCAGCTGGGCAAAACATCGAACACCTCGGCTGGGATGGCAAAACATCCACTGGCGGAGCCAGGCCCCCCCCTTGACTAATTAGGTTCAAAACGTTCGTCTCGCAACGTACAACCAAACTGTGTAATTAGTTTTTAATTTCGTCAACATTTAGTACTCCATACATGTACCGCAAGTTTGATGTGACGGGAAATCTTCTTTTTGCATAGTGCCAAAGTTTGGATTTTGGGGTGAACTAAACATGGCCTCAGTAGCAGAGAAGTTATAGCAAACATGGCCTCAGTAGCAGAGAAGTTATAGCCATGTTCATTGTCATCATGGATATCTTCTTGACCCCTCAGGTTATGAGACATGGACCCTTTGACAGTTGTCCCATGCCTGTCAAATGGCCAACCAACCATACCAACCATACCTACCAGGCCTAGGGCGGCTGGGGGTAGGTTCTCGACCACCTCGAGAACCAAATGGTTCTCGATTGCACAAACCACCTTACGGACCCTCAAGAGCAGCATGTCTTTCCTTGAGTCAACCACAGTAAACTTCAGCCTCGGTATACACTCTCGGTCCCCTCTCTGGTTATGCTTAAGCTCTTCATGACCACACGACCGAAATCTTGAACAGTTTCCTCAAAAGATGTAGCTGAAATTGGATTAGATCGATTGAAGCATGCTTGGAATGCATGAGCGCAAGTCGGTATGAACAGATAACCTCGATTTTCTCCAACCACAAAGCCCGTGGTAGTTTCGAGATAGCACCCACAATTTCATCCCTCTTTTATGCCATTCATCTTTCCTCGCAGCAGTGACTTGGCTATCGATTCTTTGGATATAAGCTTCGAGATCGATTTATCCACGGACTCAAACTTCACATGAAAAATGGACCCGGATATCTTTTCACAAGCCAATTTCAGACGTTCGTCATCAGAGACCGAGGCAACCTATTGAAAACAATAGAGTATATCACTTAAATTTGAAACACCTCAGCTGGGCAAAACATCGAACACCTCGGCTGGGATGGCAAAACATCCACTGGCGGAGCCAGGCCCCCCCCCTTGACTAATTAGGTTCAAAACGTTCGTCTCGCAACGTACAACCAAACTGTGTAATTAGTTTTTAATTTCGTCAACATTTAGTACTCCATACATGTACCGCAAGTTTGATGTGACGGGAAATCTTCTTTTTGCATAGTGCCAAAGTTTGGATTTTGGGGTGAACTAAACATGGCCTCAGTAGAGAGAAGTTATAGCAAACATGGCCTCAGGAGCAGAGAAGTTATAGCCATGTTCATTGTCATCATGGATATCTTCTTGACCCCTCAGGTTATGAGACATGGACCCTTTGACAGTTGTCCCATGCCTATCAAATGGCCAACCAACCATACCAACCATACCTACCGGGCCTGAAGCGGCTAGGGGTAGGTTCTCGACCACCTCCAGAACCAAATGGTTCTCGATTGCACAAACTCGCTTCGAACCCTCAAGAGCAGCATGTCTTTCCTTGAGTCAACCCTCAAACTTCAGCCTCGGTATACACTCTCGGTCCCCTCTGGTTATGCTTAAGCTCTTCATGACCACACCGACCGAAATCTTGAGCAGATTTCCTCAAAGATGTAGCTGAAATTGGATTAGATCGATTGAAGCATGCTTGGAATGCATGAGCGCAAGTCAAGTATGAACAGATAACCCTGATTTTCTCCAACCACAAAGCCCGTGGTAGTTTACGAGATAGCACCCACAATTTCATCCCTCTTTTTATGCCATTCATCTTTCCTCGCAGCAGTGACTTGGCTATCGATTCTTTGGATATAAGCTTCGAGATCGAGTTATCCACGGACTCAAACTTCACATGAAAAATGGACCCGGATATCTTTTCACAAGCCAATTTCAGACGTCAGTCATCGAGACCGAGGCAACCTATTGAAAACAATAGAGTATATCACTTAAATTTGAAACACCTCATTTGGGCAAAACATCGAACACCTCATTTGGGATGGCAAAACATCCACTAGCGGAGCCAGGCCCCCCTTGACTAATTAGGTTCAAAACGTTCGTCTGCAGCAACATTACAACCAAAGCTGTAATTAGTTTTAATTTCGTCAACATTTAGTACTCCATACATGTACCGCAAGTTTGATGTGACGGAAATCTTCTTTTGCATAGTGCCAAAGTTTGGATTTTGGGGTGAACTAAACATGGCCTCGATGGAGCGAGAGAAGTTATAGCAAACATGGCCTCGATGAGCAGAGAGAAGTTATAGCCATGTTCATTGTCATCATGGATATCTTCTTGACCCCTCAGGTTATGAGACATGGACCCTTTGACAGTTGTCCCATGCCTATCAAATGGCCAACCAACCATACCAACCATACCTATCAGGCCTAGACGGCTAGGGGGTAGGTTCTCAGCCACCTCCAGAACCAAATGGTTCTCGATTGCACAAACCACGCTTCGAACCCTCAAGAGCAGCATGTCTTTCCTTGAGTCAACCCCTCAAACTTCAGCCTCGGTATACACTCTCGGTCCCCTCCGGTTATGCTTAAGCTCTTCATGACCACACGACCGAAATCTTGAACATTTCCTCAAAGATGTAGCTGAAATTGGATTAGATCGATTGAAGCATGCTTGGAATGCATGAGCGCAAGTCGGTATGAACAGATAACCCGTGATTTTCTCCAACCACAAAGCCCGTGGTAGTTTACGAGATAGCACCCGCAATTTCATCCCTCTTTTATGCCATTCATCTTTCCTCGCAGCAGTGACTTGGCTATCGATTCTTTGGATATAAGCTTCGAGATCGATTTATCCTCGGACTCAAACTTCACATGAAAAATGGACCCGGATATCTTTTCACAAGCCAATTTCAGACGTTCGTCATCGAGAGACCGAGGCAACCTATTGAAAACAATAGAGTATATCACTTAAATTTGAAACACCTCAATTTGGGCAAAACATCGAACACCTCATTTGGGATGGCAAAACATCCATTTGGCGGAGCCAGCCCCCCCCTTGACTAATTAGGTTCAAAAGCGTTCGTCTGCATAACGCACAACCAAACTGTGTAATTAGTTTTTAATTTCGTCAACATTTAGTACTCCATACATGTACCGCAAGTTTGATGTGACGGGAAATCTTCTTTTTGCATAGTGCCAAAGTTTGGATTTTGGGGTGAACTAAACATGGCCTCGAAGGCGAGAGAAGTTATAGCAAACATGGCCTCGAGTGAGAGAAGTTATAGCCATGTTCATTGTCATCATGGATATCTTCTTGACCCCTCAGGTTATGAGACATGGACCCTTTGACAGTTGTCCCATGCCTATCAAATGGCCAACCAACCATACCAACCATACCTATCAGGCCTAGACGGCTAGGGGGTAGGTTCTCAGCCACCTCCAGAACCAAATGGTTCTCGATGCACACAACCCCCTTACGAACCCTCAAGAGCAAAGCATGTCTTTCCTTGAGTCAACCCTCAAACTTCAGCCTCGGTATACACTCTCGGTCCCTCTCTGGTTATGCTTAAGCTCTTCATGACCACACGACCGAAATCTTGAACAGATTTCCTCAAAGATGTAGCTGAAATTGGATTAGATCGATTGAAGCATGCTTGGAATGCATGAGCGCAAGTCAAGTATGAACAGATAACCCGTGATTTTCTCCAACCACAAAGCCCATGGTAGTTTCGAGATAGCACCCATAATTTCATCCCTCTTTTATGCCATTCATCTTTCCTCGCGTGAAAGTGACTTTGGCTATCGATTCTTTGGATATAAGCTTCGAGATCGATTTATCCACGGACTCAAACTTCACATGAAAAATGGACCGGATATCTTTTCACAAGCCAATTTCAGACGTTCGTCATCGAGACCGAGGCAACCTATTGAAAACAATAGAGTATATCACTTAAATTTGAAACACCTCATTTGGGCAAAACATCGAACACCTCTATTTGGGATGGCAAAACATCCATGGCGGCGGAGCCAGCCCCCCCTTGACTAATTAGGGTTCAAAACGTTAGGTCTCATAGCGTACAACCAAAGCTGTGTAATTAGTTTTTAATTTCGTCAACATTTAGTACTCCATACATGTACCGCAAGTTTGATGTGACGGAAATCTTCTTTTTGCATAGTGCCAAAGTTTGGATTTTGGGGTGAACTAAACATGGCCTCGAGTGAGAGAAGTTATAGCAAACATGGCCTCAAAGATGAGAGAAGTTATAGCCATGTTCATTGTCATCATGGATATCTTCTTGACCCCTCGTGTTATGAGACATGGACCCTTTGACGGTTGTCCCATGCCTATCAAATGGCCAACCAACCATACCAACCATACCTACCAGGGCCTAGAGCGGCTAGGGGTAGGTTCTCACCACCTCCGAACCAAATGGTTCTCATTGCACAAACCACCGCTTCGAACCCTCAAGAAAAAGCATGTCTTTCCTTGAGTCAACCACTCAGTAAACTTCAGCCTCGGTATACACTCTCGGTCCCCTCTGGTTATGCTTAAGCTCTTCATGACCACACCGACCGAAATCTTGAACAGATTTCCTCAAAGATGTAGCTGAAATTGGATTAGATCGATTGAAGCATGCTTGGAATGCATGAGCGCAAGTTAGTATGAACAGATAACCCCGATTTTCTCCAACCACAAAGCCCGTGGTAGTTTCGAGATAGCACCCACAATTTCATCCTCTTTTATGCCATTCATCTTTCCTCGCAGCAGCGACTTGGCTATCATTCTTTGGATATAAGCTTCGAGATCGATTTATCCTCGGACTCAAACTTCACATGAAAAATGGACCCGGATATCTTTTCACAAGCCAATTTCAGACGTTCGTCATCGAGAGACCGAGGCAACCTATTGAAAACAATAGAGTATATCACTTAAATTTGAAACACACCTTTGGGCAAAACATCGAACACCTCGGGTGGGATGGCAAAACATCCCTTGGCGGAGCCAGCCCCCCCCTTGACTAATTAGGTTCAAAGCGTTCGCCTCTGCATAGCATACAACCAAACTGTGTAATTAGTTTTTAATTTCGTCAACATTTAGTACTCCATACATGTACCGCAAGTTTGATGTGACGGGAAATCTTCTTTTTGCATAGTGCCAAAGTTTGGATTTTGGGGTGAACTAAACATGGCCTCAGTAGCAGAGAAGTTATAGCAAACATGGCCTCAGTAGCAGAGAAGTTATAGCCATGTTCATTGTCATCATGGATATCTTCTTGACCCCTCAAAGTTATGAGACATGGACCCTTTGTGGTTGTCCCATGCCTATCAAATGGCCAACCAACCATACCAACCATACCTACCAGGCCTAGACGGCTAGGGGGTAGGTTCTCAGCCACCTCCAGAACCAAATGGTTCTCAGTGCACAAACCCTGCTTCTGAACCCTCAAGAGCAGCATGTCTTTCCTTGAGTCAACCCTGTAAACTTCAGCCTCGGTATACACTCTCGGTCCCCTCTGGTTATGCTTAAGCTCTTCATGACCACACCTGACCGAAATCTTGAACAGTTTCCTCAAAGATGTAGCTGAAATTGGATTAGATCGATTGAAGCATGCTTGGAATGCATGAGCGCAAGTCAGTATGAACAGATAACCCCGATTTTCTCCAACCACAAAGCCCGTGGTAGTTTCGAGATAGCACCCACAATTTCATCCTCTTTTATGCCATTCATCTTTCCTCGCAGTGACGACTTGGCTATCGATTCTTTGGATATAAGCTTCGAGATCAGATTTATCCCTGGACTCAAACTTCACATGAAAAATGGACCCGGATATCTTTTCACAAGCCAATTTCAGACGTTCGTCATCAGAGACCGAGGCAACCTATTGAAAACAATAGAGTATATCACTTAAATTTGAAACACCTCAGCTGGGCAAAACATCGAACACCTCGGCTGGGATGGCAAAACATCCACTGGCGGAGCCAGGCCCCCCCCCTTGACTAATTAGGTTCAAAACGTTCGTCTCGCAACGTACAACCAAACTGTGTAATTAGTTTTTAATTTCGTCAACATTTAGTACTCCATACATGTACCGCAAGTTTGATGTGACGGGAAATCTTCTTTTTGCATAGTGCCAAAGTTTGGATTTTGGGGTGAACTAAACATGGCCTCAGTAGCAGAGAAGTTATAGCAAACATGGCCTCAGTAGCAGAGAAGTTATAGCCATGTTCATTGTCATCATGGATATCTTCTTGACCCCTCAGGTTATGAGACATGGACCCTTTGACAGTTGTCCCATGCCTATCAAATGGCCAACCAACCATACCAACCATACCTATCAGGCCTAGACGGCTAGGGGGTAGGTTCTCAGCCACCTCCAGAACCAAATGGTTCTCAGTGCACAAACCCTGCTTACGAACCCTCAAGAGCAGCATGTCTTTCCTTGAGTCAACCACAGTAAACTTCAGCCTCGGTATACACTCTCGGTCCCCTCTGGTTATGCTTAAGCTCTTCATGACCACACACGACCGAAATCTTGAGCAGATTTCCTCAAAGATGTAGCTGAAATTGGATTAGATCGATTGAAGCATGCTTGGAATGCATGAGCGCAAGTCAAGATGAACAGATAACCCGATTTTCTCCAACCACAAAGCCCGTGGTAGTTTACGAGATAGCACCCACAATTTCATCCCTCTTTTATGCCATTCATCTTTCCTCGCATGAGTGAAAATTTGGCTATCGATTCTTTGGATATAAGCTTCGAGATCGATTTATCCTCGGACTCAAACTTCACATGAAAAATGGACCCGGATATCTTTTCACAAGCCAATTTCAGACGCTCGTCATCGAGACCGAGGCAACCTATTGAAAACAATAGAGTATATCACTTAAATTTGAAACACCTCAATTTGGGCAAAACATCGAACACCTCGGTGGGATGGCAAAACATCCATCGGCGGAGCCAGCCCCCCTTGACTAATTGGGTTCAAAACGTTCGGTCTCGCAACGCATACAACCAAACTGTAATTAGTTTTTAATTTCGTCAACATTTAGTACTCCATACATGTACCGCAAGTTTGATGTGACGGAAATCTTTTTTGCATAGTGCCAAAGTTTGGATTTTGGGGTGAACTAAACATGGCCTCATGAGCGTGAGAAGTTATAGCAAACATGGCCTCGAGAGCGAGAGAAGTTATAGCCATGTTCATTGTCATCATGGATATCTTCTTGACCCCTCAAAGTTATGAGACATGGACCCTTTGACGGTTGTCCCATGCCTATCAAATGGCCAACCAACCATACCAACCATACCTACCTGGGCCTAGGCGGCTGGGGGTAGGTTCTCACCACCTCCGAACCAAATGGTTCTCGATTGCACAAACCACCGCTTCGAACCCTCAAGCAAAGCATGTCTTTCCTTGAGTCAACCTGTAAACTTCAGCCTCGGTATACACTCTCGGTCCCCTCTGGTTATGCTTAAGCTCTTCATGACCACACCGACCGAAATCTTGAACATTTCCTCAAAGATGTGAAATAAACTGGATTAGATCGATTGAAGCATGCTTGGAATGCATGAGCGCAAGTCAAGATGAACAGATAACCTCGATTTTCTCCAACCACAAAGCCCGTGGTAGTTTCGAGATAGCACCCACAATTTCATCCCTCTTTTTATGCCATTCATCTTTCCTCGCAGCATGAGCGACTTGGCTATCGATTGTTGGATATAAGCTTCGAGATCGATTTATCCTCGGACTCAAACTTCACATGAAAAATGGACCCGGATATCTTTTCACAAGCCAATTTCAGACGTTCGTCATCGAGAGACCGAGGCAACCTATTGAAAACAATAGAGTATATCACTTAAATTTGAAACACCTCATTTGGGCAAAACATCGAACACCTCCTTGGGATGGCAAAACATCCATTGGCGGAGCCCCCCCCCCCTTGACTAATTAGGTTCAAAACGTTCGTCCATAGCGTACAATAACCAAACTGTGTAATTAGTTTTTAATTTCGTCAACATTTAGTACTCCATACATGTACCTGTAAGTTTGATGTGACGGAAATCTTCTTTTGCATAGTGCCAAAGTTTGGATTTTGGGGTGAACTAAACATGGCCTCAGTAGCAGAGAAGTTATAGCAAACATGGCCTCAGTAGCAGAGAAGTTATAGCCATGTTCATTGTCATCATGGATATCTTCTTGACCCCTCAGGTTATGAGACATGGACCCTTTGACAGTTGTCCCATGCCTATCAAATGGCCAACCAACCATACCAACCATACCTACCAGGCCTAGACGGCTAGGGGGTAGGTTCTCAGCCACCTCCAGAACCAAATGGTTCTCAGTGCACAAACCCTGCTTCTGAACCCTCAAGAGCAGCATGTCTTTCCTTGAGTCAACCCTGTAAACTTCAGCCTCGGTATACACTCTCGGTCCCTCTGGTTATGCTTAAGCTCTTCATGACCACACCCGACCGAAATCTTGAACAGCTTCTCAAAGATGTAGCTGAAATCTGGATTAGATCGATTGAAGCATGCTTGGAATGCATGAGCGCAAGTCGGTATGAACAGATAACCTCGATTTTCTCCAACCACAAAGCCCGTGGTAGTTTACGAGATAGCACCCACAATTTCATCCCTCTTTTATGCCATTCATCTTTCCTCGCATGTGAGTGACTTGGCTATCATTCTTTGGATATAAGCTTCGAGATCAGATTTATCCCTGGACTCAAACTTCACATGAAAAATGGACCCGGATATCTTTTCACAAGCCAATTTCAGACGTTCGTCATCAGAGACCGAGGCAACCTATTGAAAACAATAGAGTATATCACTTAAATTTGAAACACCTCAGCTGGGCAAAACATCGAACACCTCGGCTGGGATGGCAAAACATCCACTGGCGGAGCCAGCCCCCCCCTTGACTAATTAGGTTCAAAACGTTCGTCTCGCAACGTACAACCAAACTGTGTAATTAGTTTTTAATTTCGTCAACATTTAGTACTCCATACATGTACCGCAAGTTTGATGTGACGGGAAATCTTCTTTTTGCATAGTGCCAAAGTTTGGATTTTGGGGTGAACTAAACATGGCCTCAGTAGCAGAGAAGTTATAGCAAACATGGCCTCAGTAGCAGAGAAGTTATAGCCATGTTCATTGTCATCATGGATATCTTCTTGACCCCTCAGGTTATGAGACATGGACCCTTTGACAGTTGTCCCATGCCTATCAAATGGCCAACCAACCATACCAACCATACCTACCAGGCCTAGACGGCTAGGGGGTAGGTTCTCAGCCACCTCCAGAACCAAATGGTTCTCAGTGCACAAACCCTGCTTCTGAACCCTCAAGAGCAGCATGTCTTTCCTTGAGTCAACCCTGTAAACTTCAGCCTCGGTATACACTCTCGGTCCCCTCTGGTTATGCTTAAGCTCTTCATGACCACACCTGACCGAAATCTTGAACAGTTTCCTCAAAGATGTAGATGAAACTGGATTAGATCGATTGAAGCATGCTTGGAATGCATGAGCGCAAGTCAAGTATGAACAGATAACCCGATTTTCTCCAACCACAAAGCCCGTGGTAGTTTACGAGATAGCACCCACAATTTCATCCCTCTTTTATGCCATTCATCTTTCCTCGCAGCAGTGGCTTGGCTATCGATTCTCGGATATAAGCTTCGAGATCAGATTTATCCCTGGACTCAAACTTCACATGAAAAATGGACCCGGATATCTTTTCACAAGCCAATTTCAGACGTTCGTCATCAGAGACCGAGGCAACCTATTGAAAACAATAGAGTATATCACTTAAATTTGAAACACCTCAGCTGGGCAAAACATCGAACACCTCGGCTGGGATGGCAAAACATCCACTGGCGGAGCCAGCCCCCCTTGACTAATTAGGTTCAAAACGTTCGTCTCGCAACGTACAACCAAACTGTGTAATTAGTTTTTAATTTCGTCAACATTTAGTACTCCATACATGTACCGCAAGTTTGATGTGACGGGAAATCTTCTTTTTGCATAGTGCCAAAGTTTGGATTTTGGGGTGAACTAAACATGGCCTCAGTAGCAGAGAAGTTATAGCAAACATGGCCTCAGTAGCAGAGAAGTTATAGCCATGTTCATTGTCATCATGGATATCTTCTTGACCCCTCAGGTTATGAGACATGGACCCTTTGACAGTTGTCCCATGCCTATCAAATGGCCAACCAACCATACCAACCATACCTACCTGGGCCTAGAGCGGCTAGGGGGTAGGTTCTCACCACCTCCGTAACCAAATGGTTCTCGATTGCACAAACCACGCTTTCGAACCCTCAAGAGCAGCATGTCTTTCCTTGAGTCAACCTCAGCAAACTTCAGCCTCGGTATACACTCTCGGTCCCTCCTGGTTATGCTTAAGCTCTTCATGACCACACCGACCGAAATCTTGAACAGATTTCCTCAAAGATGTAGCTGAAATTGGATTAGATCGATTGAAGCATGCTTGGAATGCATGAGCGCAAGTCAAGTATGAACAGATAACCCTCGATTTTCTCCAACCACAAAGCCCGTGGTAGTTTTCGAGATAGCACCCACAATTTCATCCCTCTTTTTATGCCATTCATCTTTCCTCGCAGCAGCAGCTTGGCTATCGATTGTTGGATATAAGCTTCGAGATCGATTTATCCTCGGACTCAAACTTCACATGAAAAATGGACCGGATATCTTTTCACAAGCCAATTTCAGACGTTCGTCATCAGAGACCGAGGCAACCTATTGAAAACAATAGAGTATATCACTTAAATTTGAAACACCTCGGTGGGCAAAACATCGAACACCTCTATTTGGGATGGCAAAACATCCATTTGGCGAGCCAGCCCCCCTTGACTAATTAGGTTCAAAACGTTCGTCTCGCAACGCATAAACCAAACTATGTAATTAGTTTTAATTTCGTCAACATTTAGTACTCCATACATGTACCGCAAGTTTGATGTGACGGGAAATCTTCTTTTTGCATAGTGCCAAAGTTTGGATTTTGGGGTGAACTAAACATGGCCTCAGTAGCAGAGAAGTTATAGCAAACATGGCCTCAGTAGCAGAGAAGTTATAGCCATGTTCATTGTCATCATGGATATCTTCTTGACCCCCTCAAAGTTATGAGACATGGACCCTTTGATGGTTGTCCCATGCCTATCAAATGGCCAACCAACCATACCAACCATACCTACCAGGCCTAGACGGCTAGGGGGTAGGTTCTCAGCCACCTCCAGAACCAAATGGTTCTCAGTGCACAAACCCTGCTTCTGAACCCTCAAGAGCAGCATGTCTTTCCTTGAGTCAACCCTGTAAACTTCAGCCTCGGTATACACTCTCGTCCCCCTCCGGTTATGCTTAAGCTCTTCATGACCACACCGACCGAAATCTTGAACAGCTTCCTCAAAGATGTAGCTGAAATTGGATTAGATCGATTGAAGCATGCTTGGAATGCATGAGCGCAAGTCAAGATGAACAGATAACCCGATTTTCTCCAACCACAAAGCCCGTGGTAGTTTCGAGATAGCACCCACAATTTCATCCTCTTTTTATGCCATTCATCTTTCCTCGCAGCAGCGACTTGGCTATCGATTCTGTTGGATATAAGCTTCGAGATCGATTTATCCTCGGACTCAAACTTCACATGAAAAATGGACCCGGATATCTTTTCACAAGCCAATTTCAGACGTTCGTCATCAGAGACCGAGGCAACCTATTGAAAACAATAGAGTATATCACTTAAATTTGAAACACCTCAGCTGGGCAAAACATCGAACACCTCGGCTGGGATGGCAAAACATCCACTGGCGGAGCCAGGCCCCCCCTTGACTAATTGGGTTCAAAACGTTCGTCCTAGCGTACAACCAAACTGTGTAATTAGTTTTTAATTTCGTCAACATTTAGTACTCTATACATGTACCGCAAGTTTGATGTGACGGGAAATCTTCTTTTTGCATAGTGCCAAAGTTTGGATTTTGGGGTGAACTAAACATGGCCTCAGTAGCAGAGAAGTTATAGCAAACATGGCCTCAGTAGCAGAGAAGTTATAGCCATGTTCATTGTCATCATGGATATCTTCTTGACCCCTCAGGTTATGAGACATGGACCCTTTGACAGTTGTCCCATGCCTATCAAATGGCCAACCAACCATACCAACCATACCTACCAGGCCTAGACGGCTAGGGGGTAGGTTCTCAGCCACCTCCAGAACCAAATGGTTCTCAGTGCACAAACCCTGCTTCTGAACCCTCAAGAGCAGCATGTCTTTCTGGGGGACGGCGGTGTGGATCTAGGGGCCGGCGGCTTGGACTCCATGACGGGAGCTGTCGTGATCCGGAGGACGGAGGAAGAGGAAGGTGTGAATCCCATGGGGAGCGGCGGGCAGTGCAGTGAGTGTGAAATCAGAAGGCCGCCCGCCACCTCGTCGGCAGCTTGTTGTGGGAGGGATACGAGAGCAACGGGCTCACAAGTGAGCGAAGTTTTTTTTTTTCAATTTGATCTTTTTTTAAAACTATTTTTACATTTAGCCCCGAGCAAAATTTATTCTAAAAAAATAGACCCTTTGTCTCGGCGTTTACCGAGGTTTGTGGCTCGACGTGGTCCCGTGATACGCCGAGATTGCCACGTTAGTGCCCAGCTCGGCGTGACAGCCATTAACACCGAGCCACGTTGTAACAGAACCGACCAATTATACGAAATTAAGTAAGAAAATCATCCGCCAGAGTAGACGATTTAGCAAACTTGAGCCCGTATAACCCGGTAGTCCGTGAAATCACGAAGGATTTCAAACCAACTCACATACCAGCCAAGATCGTAATAAGTTTAGCGGTCACCATCACATATTACATAAAAGTTCGCATCACAGATACATCAGAGTTTAAACATAGTTATTACAAAACGAGTTCAAATAGAAGTAGCGGAAGCCATTTGTTCAAAACCACACACACTCACATGGAGTTCAAATACAGTGCCAGCTAATGATCATCTCCAACAAAAGCATCAGACGAGACGTAAGGAATGACCATGCTCATGGTCCTAAGCATCACCCATCGCAGGATAAAGGCAGTTGATACAGTAGCCGTAATACATCTGCCCATCTGCAACAAGTGGGAATAAAATCCTAAGTACGAGAAGGTACTCAGCTAGACTTACCCGACATAACCGAAAATAAAAGTGACACCAAGGATTATGAAGGGCTTTATAGTAGGGTAGCCGACTCATTTGCAAAAAGAGGCATTTTTAGTATTTTAAGAACCTTTCCAAAAGCATTATTGTCAAGTTAATTATTATTAATCTATCGACTACATTTGCACCTATACTAGAGCAAGCATGTGATTAAGCAAATAATGATAACCAATGATCATTAACAACTTTCATAATGTCATATTCATTATAACTGTCCAAGTGTTCCATAATCATTACTACGATAAAGTAACTCAAGTCAAGTGCTCACTATCCAGGAGCGATGGCGATTCGAATCGATTCCTAACCAGCTGGTGATTTATTCCTTATACAAACCTCACTCACCCGCTAAAGTGAGGTATCGATCACCGAGTCAACTATCCAGGAATCTCGAGTTTGCCAGGAACCACATGTACCCGGGGGCCGACCGACTGCCCTTTGGTCTTATCATCGCGCCCCCATGTCCTACCACACCTACTCCGGCACAGTGCGCTGCGGGCAATCTACTCGGCCCGAATAATCTCCTAGCTTCGCGGTCGAAAGGTACTTTATTCGGCCAGCTAAATGTAAGGCATGCGTTCAACATGACCTGAGGCCCAACAACGGTCGGTGCTTAATCGACACAGACGAAAAGCACTACAGTTCAAAACTCTGTAAGTCTCCGTCCGGTCTCAACTTCATTTAACACTTAGTTATACTATGACTACATAGTTCTCCAAGCAGATTTAGTTAACCACCTATAGCTCGCAGGTGACAGGAAATCACCCGATTTCTATCGGTCTAAGCTAGCTAACCATTGACTCGACTGTGGATACCAGGGTAACAAGGATATAGTATAACAAAGGTAAACAAGGTATAATGCAGCAACGGTTGCAAACAACTCCTGAACGTAATGCATCAATTAAAGTAAAGCATTTAATTAATAATTGCAAACCGGGGAGAAAAAAAATGCTCCGAGGCTTGCCTCTCTCGAAGGAGCTCGGGCGGTGATCGGGGCACTCTGGAAGTTCCTCAACGTCCTCCTCGTCTACTTGGGTCATTTCCTGCGGCTGCACCTCGAGCTGCTCCTCGGGCTCATCGGGTATGACGACTGGGTTCTCGGTTTGCGATCATGTATGATGCATGTGCGTAAGTGCTTATGCAAAAAGTGCATCGGATGAAATGAACACAATGGATATGCTTGAATGCAAGGTAGTCAAGATTATCCAAGAACATGTACTACAAGCACATGTCATCTACTGCATTCTCTTCTACTACTAATATGCTAAGTCAACACATCTCATTAAATGCTTCAAAGATACACTAATTTCTTAATCATGCATAAAGCAACATTTGATTAAACCCTAATTAATAATAGGTTTGAATAGCAACATCTATTTTTATAGATTAGAAAAATCTTAGAAAATTATCATAGCACAGTATTACCCTAAATAGTCTACCATTAAATTTTTATGGCATTTGGATAAGTGGATTAGCCTACACAAAAATGACAAGCTATGGCATAATTATGAACATGAAAATACTTTGTACTGTGAAAAGTGTCAAACAACAGATGTAATATTTTTCCTATGTTCTACACAGCAAATAATCACTGCACAAAAATTATCACATGCATGTTTTATACAAATTTTGCTCTCTAGCAAAAATAACAAAAATCAGTCATTAAAGGCACTTGAACTACATCTCACTATTTTTCTACAGGACATGCATGGCATATATTTTTCCTAGGAAGTACATTACACAAGAAGAATAACACACTTGGAAGCATATTTTTTCTGAAACATATAGGTTTTACTACACATTTTACAAGATATTAGCAATATCAAGGATTAAATAAAGCTCTACATAAAAGTATCTCAAAAATGACATGCAATATTTTTATCATGTAGATCTGATGACAAGGAACCTAGCAAAATTTGTTTCAACAAATTTGGAGCAATTTTGAGCAAGTTATAAATCTCCAAAGCATTTAACAAAATTCTGAAAAAGCATTTCTTAAATCCTTTTTAAAACCAGCCGACGAAAATGCTGGGTGCACCCGGTGCTGTGCACCCGAAACTTCCACCGACCACTGCGGCTGGGCCCTGCGGCCCCACGGGTCAGTGACCCGAGAGCATGGGAGGAGCCCCGCCGACCGATGCTCACCTGCGGCGAGCTCTTCCGGTGGCGCAGGCGGTGCCAGCGTGCACACCACGCTGAGCCGCACCGACTGGAAGGGTGGAATTGGCCCGACGGCGTGACGGTCCATGCGACCGCGGCAGCGCACTCGCCGGAGAGAAAGGGGGTGACCAAGCTCGGCCCTTACCTCGACGACGGCAGCCGTGAGCGAGCGCAAGCGAGGCAGGGACCCAAGGCGGAGCTGCTGGCGGCGGGAATCGAAGAAAAAGGCGTGGGAGGAGGGGTACGTCGCCGACGGGGCAGCGGCGGCGCTCGGTGGCGAGAGCTCCCGCGGAGCTCTAAACTGGAGAGAAAGGAGGAGGAGACAGGATGGCGTGCGGGGTGGAGTGGCGTGCGCACGTTCGGACAGCTTTGAAGGCGGAGCACAGCCGGTCGGAGCAGGCACCGCCCCTCGCCGCCGGTGTACGGGCGCCGTGTGGCGACCGGGCAGGCGGGGAAGGTGGGCGCGTTTGCGCGCGGGAGCGGCCGCGGCGTGGGCCTGGGCCGGCGAAGCGCTGCTGGGCCAGACGCGGGGCGGGCGAGCGAGCGGCGGGCGCGGAGGCAGGCCAAGCCGGCTTCGGCCGTGGGCCGAGAAGCGAGGGCGGCGGCCCGCTAAGGAAATGAAACGATTTTCTTTTTAAAATCTAAATTCAAACAGCCCCAAATTCATCATTTTGAGCAACAAAAATCATTTTCAAGATTTGGTGCAAAAATGAAAGTTGCTCCATTTTTCGAGATCTACAACTTTGCTTTTATGACCAAAATCAAATTCCAAGTAGATTTTGAATTACAAATAAAAATCAATAATAATTCAAAACTCAATTTTTGAAGAATTATTTTTAAAAGCATAATTTGGCAAAATTTTGAATATAAACTTTACTCCAAAATGCATTCTAATTACTTCTAAGTTGTCTAAGTGATCAACCAAGGTACACACATGGCAAAACAAACATAGCATCCAATCTATTAAAACAAGACTATACACACACCTGTTTCATTAATATATTTCAATTCTATATTTCATGTCATGCTTATGAATGCATAATAATGATTATGATCATGATTTGCAAAATGTTAATGCATGCTTAGCAGTTAGCACCGAGGTGTTACACACGTACCTCGGCGTTAACCCGCGCCACAACGAGGTCTGGGCACTTAACGCCCGTGACCAGCCCTTCTTCCTCCTCCCCTCTTTCTTTTTACTTCTGGCGTCGCCCCCTTCTCTCTCCGCACCCGAAAAACTAGGATCAATTTGACATGTTATGAGCCCGCATTCAGCGTGGATTAGTCTCCCTGAGGTAATTCCCATCTCCTCTTCTCTTTGAATCGAATGGATTTTAGGTACATTTCTTCTTTGAGTTGGAGCACTAAGGTTAGAGTTCATGAATGGTTGTTAGAGTTTCGGGTTGGAGCACTAGCATTGTTAGAGCACTAGCATGAGTTGGAGCACTAGGGTTAGAGTTCATGAATGGTTGTTAGAGTTTCGAGTTGGAGCACTAGCCTTGTTAGAGCACTATCATTGTTAGAGCACTTCATCTAGCTAGATATGTATTGGTCAAAGATAAATAGTTACGTCGTCATTAGAGCGCTCTCTCTCTTTTAGTACACTCAGCATTGGTTGTTATCTCTTTTAGAATGTTCCATTTGAGTATTGCAGTTGTTATTTTTAAGAGTAAAATGCACCGGAGGTTCATCAATTTGTAAGAGGTGTCACTTATGTCCATCAGCTCTGAAAGTGTTTTTTTTTGGTCCATCAATTTTTTTAAGTCATTCACCGTAGGTCCATACCCCTCTACATGGACATCTGATGATGATGTGGCACGCTTATTGGACGTCTTAATTCTCTATGTTAAGGAGCTGATCCGAATACAGATACAAGGCCCCCCACTCATCACAACGAATGGCGAGCTTTCCCACTAGCCTCACACGATTAATTGATCACGTTGTGGGCGCCTCGACCACCACAAGCTTGCCCAGCGCTCACAGCAGCCGCCGGCGAGGACGCGCCGCAGCCCACCGAGGGGGCTAGCCGGTGTGCCGTTGTCCACTTCCGCCTCCCATCTGCGTGGGCTATGGTGGCGCCTCTCTCCTCCATGACATGAATGGCGATGAAGATGGATAGCACCACCAACGCCGAGGGCTGAGGCGGCATCGTGTCCTACATCCGT
The DNA here is from genome assembly GCA_904845875.1 of Miscanthus lutarioriparius. Classification (NCBI taxonomy): domain Eukaryota; kingdom Viridiplantae; phylum Streptophyta; class Magnoliopsida; order Poales; family Poaceae; genus Miscanthus; species Miscanthus lutarioriparius. The sequence continues at coordinate 90,943,719 of CAJGYO010000014.1, forward strand.
CTTCACGGCGTACTTCTTTCCTCGAAGGAGAGGGAGGAGGGCTGGGCCGATGGGTCTCTGTCGGGGCCCCAAGGAGGAAAGGGAAACAAGATGACGCTCGTTAAAGTCCAGGCACATAGGAAATTTGAGCTTCCTCAATTCTTCGAAATCCCAACAAGATGGGCACGAATGAGCGCAGGACACGAGTCTACCTCCATGGACGCTAGGAGCACGCGAGCCGGCGGGAGAGGTCGGCCGCGGCAAGGTGCCACTACTCACCGTCCCCTGTCCCGTTGGCGGCGCCGCCCAAGACCGACGTCGGTGATGGCGACTAGCGGGGTGGAGCAGCGCGTGAGGGAGACGAACAAAAAGCAGATGCAGAAAGGAACGTCGGCGCTCAAGATATGCTCGATAAAATGCCAGAGATGGATGGAGAGAAAGGAGAGGGATGAGAGAGGAGATTCCTCGTCGGCGTGTCATGTCAACATTAGATAGCCATGTGGAGATGTATGGACCTGCGGTGAACGACTTAACAAGTTTATAGATCCAAAAATGCACTTTCAAAATTCGTAGACCTAAGTGGCACATCATTACAAAGTTGATGGTACTCCGATGCATTTTACTCTTTTTTTAATGATGGGGCAATGGTAGTTTATGGTATCTAATCATAGAATTTAAGGATTATTGGTCAATATGAGAGCATTTGGCAACCATATAATTTTCTTACATTACATCATTGCATTTTTTCCGGCAATGAAGAACAACGACGAAAGGGCAATCAATCGTCGCGCGCGTTGACGCCGTGGACCAACTCCCACCGGAGCGACTCGAGAAGGCGAAGAAGGAAGCATTGGAGCAGGAACTGCCAACCACTCAGCCAGAAAAAAGGCCGAACAGTTTTGTGCGACGAAAACATTTTCTTTTTTTCTTTTTTGATAGAAAACATACTTCCATATCAACAGCATGGAGCTGTTAGAACCATTACAGAGTCAATGGTTACGGTTTGCAGTGCATTAGCTACTGTGCACTGGTGTACATGATCTGCATTAGAACAGCTATAAGAAGAAACAGGAGTATCAGACTCTATGTTTCTTGGCGCTTGTCTTGCAAGTGAATCAGCAGTTTGATTCAGACTCCTATTGATGTTGAAAGTTGCTGTTCTTCTGTTGCGGGTGCAGTTGATGAAGAGCTGTCAGGAGCTTGATTCTCCAATCCGGGGGATTGGAGTGGTCTGCTGAATTTAAGAACTGAACCAGCTCTTGATTATCCAATAAGAAATTTGTGTGTTGAAGATGTAATCGATCAATAATAGCTGCAGCCAGAGCAAGAGCTGCTGCCGCAGCCATGAGAACAGTTTTGTGCAACGAAAACATTAAAACGGTAGCAGCGAAATAGTTTTATCGCGAAACAACGTGACGACCGCACCCGTCTCCCCTTTTTGGCGACCGAGGCTTGTCTATCACTCACCCATTTGCCTGGATTAAGGGCAGCCCTTGCCCCTTGGAGCCTAACAGCCATTTTGGATGGTCTCACAAAGTGTATGATCCCAATGTACGGTACTTCTGGATTGCGTAAGCTTTTTAACCGTCCCAGTCCCGCACAGGCTCGAGTAGCTACAACCAAAACCCTAGCCCAAATAGCTAGCCGGAGAATCGGTTTTACACGATGTAGCCCCCATGGATGAACGGGAGAAAAATCACCTGAATGGCTTTTAAAGAAAAAAAATACGTTGGCCGTAGCTCGGAGAGTCCAACCAAACATAAATTAGGAGTTCATACGATTAAATGACAGATATTAAATTATCACATACTTGTAGTACAACACCTGACATTAAACAAGATAGCGAGAAAATAAAGGTCTACCCATAGACAAACAATTGCAAGTTCTTCAAGGAGACGACTGAGCAGCCTTCATTTTTTTCACCAAGTTCATCATCATCTCTTCTAAAAGGAGACATCTGTCATGTGAATGTAATCAATGCGTACAAGAGAAAAAACTTATCAGCCTTCAGATTATTTTCTCTCACAGAAAACTATTGAATCAGCCGAAAAAACTACCAGCCGAACAGCCCCAAAATGAAAAATTATCACAAGAGTGCACTGGCGTACGTAAACGACAGGCAAAGCACGCAAAAGTGCAATGGACAAGCAAAGCACTCAAAGGACAACATAATTAACGCGGGAAAAAATTAACTTGCCTGGAGCAGCTACATTTGGCCTTTTGTAGATAACATTGTATTTACCTAAACAGTAAACTATTTGTTAGAATCGAGGTAGAAAGGCCTCTTGCGGAAATAGGGAATTCACTAAACAGCAAAATATTGGTTAGATGTATATAGCACTGAAGCCCAACCATCTCTGTTCTTAAAAGAACTGGACTGAACCAAGATCTATATAAATTTGAACTAGAGTTGCTAACAACTCAACGAGACCTACATAACAATTGAACTTCACTTTTACACACAAAAAGAAAATCACTTGACTGCATAGGAGTACTAGGTTTCATTGTGACTATAACTGACCATCGATTTTTAGAAAGGGTAATTACAACATGCTGGATCAGCCAACCCAAAAGAAAAGGCTAACTACTACTATGCTTCGACATAAATTGGAGTAAATGTCTCTCTTTTTCTTTCTCTAATGGGTGTTTAAACTTGAAATAAGATGTATACCTTCTTCGATGATTTCCTCATCATTTGACAGTTTTGCTCTTAACAGTATTCTGCCACGGGCACATTTGGTGGTGTTGAATACGCCGAGCTACAAACATAAATTAAAACAAAATACTTAATGCAGCTGAACAGGATTATTTCAATCTCAAAGAAATACACCACCACAGAGCTCAAGTTTCAAGCAAATTGGTGTATGATAGAGATGAAAACATGTGCCACTAACAAAGATATACAGGTTTAAAAATCCAACCCTCCGATCACAAAAATGCAAGTCATTTAGGACATTGACATTGTCTACAAGGTGAATCTTGACAAGCAGTTTCCATAAGAATTTGAATGTAAAAGGACTTATATTTCTGATTAATCTACTAATGGTCTAATGTAGACATTACATTGTCAAACTAAATTCTTTATATACTGATGGTCAAAGTAGAAAAAGCTTGATTGACAAGGATTCTAAAACATATATTTACAATTGGAGCACGCATAATTTCTTACTCTATTCGTTTTGATATCTTTACCGTCTCATGTCATGTTTTAGCTGACCTATTCATCTCGTCACATTATTAGAATGTCATAGGATTCTGGTGTGTTTGTTTGGTTTTGCACCCAAAATTTCACAAGCTATGCAAAGATTTTTTTTACTATGGTTAAGTTTGCCCACTTCATTTGGTTGGCTGCAAAACTTGGCATGATAGCCCTCAGAACTTTGTGCAAGTGTTACTACAACCAGAGTTAGAAGATTAACTCACATAAGTCACTGACTAAATCATTCTTCCATGCCTTCATCCATATCGAACTGTGCACACACATCAGGAAAACATAGGGAATACGCTGCCAATGATTTGTGTGGTTGGCAATACACAACAGATGTCGGACAACATCATCCACTCATCTCTTTGTGTGTTTGCAACAGCAAACTAATGATTCAGGCATTCAGCGATTGGTAGGTGAAGACAAGCAAAAGGTTAAACGAAGTTGATAAGAGGATTCAACTTGCTAGTAATCCTAGGAATTTGATGGGTATGGAATGAAAAAAAAAAGAACACAATGTTCACGTGTTGAATGGTGCGACACCAAGTGCTCAAAGGGGCCCTTCGACTTACCAGAGATGAGGGTTATGGTCTGATGCGGGGGCTAAGGGTGCACACCTCGCTGGTGGAGGACAGTTGAAACAAAACTTACCGCTAACGTTACATCCACGCCGGAGCCAGGGACAATTCCTTTTTCCAAAAGGGCCTTGCTTATATCTAGCAACTTATTCTCCAACTAAAAATAGCAACAAGTAACATATATGAGCATAAAGCAAAAGATTATGCATGAAATATGACTTCTGTTTATAATAACATTTATAGAGAACATGATTTGATCAATAATGCACATATACCTCAACTGCAGTAGCAATGACTTCACCATTCACGGATAGAATAATATCACCCATCCTAACACCAAGTTTCTCAGCATTAGATTCTGCTGACACCTGCAGTTCAATGGAAATAAATAAGCCCTTATGCATAACAATGAAAACAAATGTTAGAAAAATGAAAAAAAATGGTTCTACTTATGGATGGACAATCAATACCTCTTTGACGATAAGACCGGCATCAACATTATACTTCCGAGATATCTTCTCTTTACTGACAAGGTTTAAACATTTGATGCCAAAAAGCTTCATCCCAAGATGGATCCGAGGTACATGACTATACCAAACATTTATTAGATTCCAAGGTAGGCAAATAACAGCAAACATTTTCAACAAAGTGGTTAAAAGTTACAAACGAAAGTGTGTATCAAACAGAACCAGATAATTTGATCTTAAATATATAAGCCTACAAAGTATCGTGTGATTTAACCCCTCCCGACCCAATAAAAAACCCTTGTAAAAAACTTGTTCAAATGACCTTCTACAAGGTTTTAGAGCTTGTTCAGTCAACCCAGGTGGTGACAAAACACAGTTTCATCCTAGCTTTGGTGTTGAAGATGACCTGACACAGTCCCCTTTTGGTCAGAATAAAGAGTACAGATAGTCATATGTATGTTTTATGTTTAGAATCTACAATGCATTACAAATTTCATCAGAAATGCTTGCATGTTTCTGAAACTAGCATTTCTCGTCACCAATTTCCCATCAAATGGTCATGGTCACGTAAGAAGATATATTCTGTTAGATTAATCAAAGGATCAGTGTGCTTCTACCGGTGCATTATTTATGTAGGTAAATGTAGGTACAAATTACATCAGACACTTGGATGTTTCCAAAATAGGCATTGGTAGGTACTAATACCCAAAATGCGCAAAACTTAATATACCTAACCCAGTTCCATGGCAGGCAGAAAATGGCAATGCTCAGATCGCATCCATTTCCCACCTCACCAAACCCAATATCTAGAAATAAAGCGGTTGTAGTCTAAGGCATTAAAACAAAACAAGACCAACTAGGCTTTTATACAAAAGCATAACTAAGAAAAACTAAGAAAAGGCTCATCTTCAAAGGGGGCTGAGCAACATCATAGAACAATAGAAAAGAAAGAGAAACATACCTGTATGTCCTCCAAATCTCCAAACACTTTCGAATGATTGAAGAAGGTATGAAATGTATGGAACTAGTTATCATTCCAGTAACATCTCCTTCAAAGTTTATAACTGCCCCTCCAGCACCAAACTACATATTTTTTGTTGTTAGCACAAAATTTAAAGCGGCGTGCAAATCAAAATAAGAAGAATATGAATTGTACCGGAGAGATATGACCATCGGTGTACATGTAATGGTGATGTTGAAACTTGCCTGCACCTTTGCTCAGCACTTTGCCATTACCTATTTGTAAATTCAACTCGTATCTTCCAAGAAGGAAAACATCCTGAGCAAACCGTTCATTGCTGAAACGAGGTAACTTCTTTGGTTCATCCATGAGTACACGGAACAGGGCAAAACCATATTGCTTATCTAAATACATCAATTCACCCTTCCCAAAATCATCCTTATGCAATAACTGAACACGGACCTAGAACAATAGTTGGAAAAGACATGATGCTATCTTTGAGAAAGTAGCTTTCTAGAAATGCACAACATAACCTATTAAATCTAAAACTAAAGCATCTAGAAAAGCCGAGGGAGTTATCATTTTTTTAGCTATCTACACCATAAGTGATACCAAGGAATGGTACAGAAGTAAATAATGTCCACAGAACAATGCACAATCTGCCACTCCCGCTTTGGGTCGAAATTTCTTATCATTCGATATAGCCCATCAAATTGTTCTGAAAACTAACGCTAATATTTTTTTCTTTTAAAAAAGGCATTATATTTTGAAAAACTTACCTCAGCATTTAGAGCATATTCATCTCCGCCTAACCACTCATCCACATTTGGAGATCTTGAGCAGATGAGTTGCGATGTTGTTAGAATGGTTCCAGCGCCCTTACTCCTCTCCATCAAAATGCCAGAGCAGTTTCTTAGTAACTCACCATCTGCATATGCACATTTGCGTTAGGAAATTACAGCAAAATCTGTAGCACAACGAAATACAACAATATTACATACCAATATATGAGGAGAGCCCTAAAACAAACTCTGATGCTTTAAGGATGGTATCTGCTTCACTTTCTTGAATAATATTTGGACTAGTAGCAGTGTCTGAATCCAGTGTGGGAAGCTTCGTTATTTGAGCTACACATAGAAAAAAAGAAAACACAAAGTGAAAAAAAAAATAGGACGAAGTTTAACTACGAACATGAATTTTGTGCTGCATAGGGAAAAGACAATATATATAGGTCCATAAATTAATTAGCTATCGAACATAGTCTTGCCTACTACTACTGTACTTTGTTGGTTCTAAGCAATGATGCATGGATACCAATTGTTGTTCTTTGGTCCTAGACAGGATACAAAGAGGAATTGGGTGCTGAAATACGAACCTATCTTGTCAAAGTACTCTTTTTCCGCCTTCCAGTAGGGTTCCATCAGCACTGGGTCCGGGTCAGGGATTGTTCTTCGCAGAGTTGTCCGTTTGAATCCTGCTCCAGCAGGTACGGCATACGGAGGGGAGAGGAGTTGGGTAAAAAGGCACCTGCAGCAGCAGTATCCTCAGGCTCCAGCATGGCACCCGCAGCAGTATCCTCAGGCTCCAGCATAGGCTCCACCTCTTCCCCTCCGGCAGGTGAAGCTGGAGCTGTCAACTCTTCCCCGCCGGCAGTTGAAGCTGGCAAAGCTTTCCCTCCGGCAGTTGAAGCTGAAGCAGGCTCGGGAGTCACCAACTGTGCGCCAATTGAATCTCCGGCAGCCGCTTCCTCTGGAGAGGAAGGTGCGGCCGCAGATGCGGGCATGCCACGAGGGCGTCGTGCGGAATAGGACCGTCGCGTCGATCGGGACCCCGACGACTCCACCTCCTGAGGGACGGTTGGCGCCATACCTGAGGGGGTCGAGGTGCCAGATCTGGCCGCCCTCGACCGGGACCTCGTCGCCGGGGGCGACCGCTCTACGGAGGAGGGGGAGGGGGAGGTGGGTGAGGATCGCCGCCGCTTTCTACCCATGGATAGAGAGCCGGTTTTCGAGTATGTCTTCGAACGAATCACGCCGCCGCTGCGATTTCGATTTCGCGGTGGAGTCGATGTGGGGAGGGGAAGACTGGGGGGTTTTGCCCTTTTTTTTTTTAGGGCAGGACTGGTGATTTATGATGCTGATGCCCGCCGTGAGCGCCGGCGGCCCGCTGCTGGGCCGCGGCCCACGCCCATGTTATTATTTCCTTCTTTTTCTCTCTTCTTTTCTTTTCTTTTTTGTTTTCTATTTATCGATATTCTTTTTTTCCTTTCATTTTTTTTCTTTTGTTTCCATATCTATAAACCATAGTGTAAACTGCATCTACCATACAACAACTTGTATGGTCGTATCACCAGGCAAGGCTCCCAGTCGTCCGATTTCATATGCCTGGGTCAGGATTGGCTGCCTCGCAGGCATGCAAGGGCGCCATCCAAGCCCCAAATGCGTGTACGAGTCCCACGACTAAAAAGACTAAAGCGTGGACAATTTTTTGGTTCTGCCTCCTGCGTTCCCATACCTCTTGCGCCTACGTTCCTCGCTTGCGAAAAAGGAAGGAAGAAACCTCGCTTGTCACAATCCTGCAATCACGCCCTCGCTCACGCTATGCCCTGCCCAGCCTTGCAATTCCTTCGCCCCACGCTAGCCTGTGCCCGGCTTCTAAAAAAAGGAAACCGGAATCTCAGGCGCTCTCAATCTCCTTCCTCCGTCCCGTGTGCTCCCGATCCTTCCTTCCCAGTTCGTGCGATATCTGTTCCCCTTCGATCGCTAAAGGTGACGATCTCTCTCGGTAGCCCTAGCCATCGCATGCCATCGCGCTGCAGTTCTCCGCCCCTCGCCATCGCGTTGCGACCATGGGCGCATCCCCGACGCCCTAAACATAATCATAATAATTTGGTGATGGCGTGATTATTATCATAATCAAGTGCGAGTTGAACACAAATTTGGTGACGTTCACTGATTATTATCATAATAATATAATGGGTAGGTAATAAAACACAAATATAATGCTACGAATAACAAGACATAGCAAGAATATTTTTCTGCTCATCAGGTTTCTCAGATCATACATGGGAGAGACACCACTAGATCCACCAGACTAGTAAATCCAATGTTTCATTTCCTTGTTTACTCTAGCTAAAGTATCTTTTGTGTTGTATACTTTTGGCGACCGACTTGACCGTACTTAAATAGGTGGCCTTTGTGAACATTCCCGTGATTGGCTCGTCTCCCTTGCCTTGCGTCTTACGCCGATTTTTTTTTCTTGACTCTATAAATCTAAACGGAAGTAGTAAAAAAATACTACCAGAGTGGAGAGAGTGAATTGTGATTTTGTTGGTTAATTGACCGCCATATTAACTATGGCTAGTAGCATGAGGAAGTCGAATTTTTATATAATAATAGTCAAAGCCAAAATGCCCCCACTTTCTTTTCCACGGTTTTTCCCAAATATCACCAAGTAGCCTGTCATGTTCAAGGACTAGTATGCATTACCACGATCCACGAGTGCCTTGTCGTAAATCTTTATCACACTCACTCCGCTACATGCATCTGTCGTCCAAGGCAACCGATTCATCATCCGGCGATGAGACACAGACACGCTCTAGATTTGTTCATTTTCGCCATCTGGACAAGAGTCGCTAACCTTAATTTGGCACCATCAGAAATTGCATAGCCCCAAAAATGGTAGTGGGAAGAAAAAGAGTATTGCTAGAAATAAGAATATTAACAAAAAGATATTTTAAAAAATAAAATCAGAATATCAAAATATAACTATCTACACACAATAAAACAAAGGAGTTTTTGAAAGGTTGCCAACCCTTTCAATCTCCATACCTTTGTAAGAAGGAGTACATCCAATTCATCCACTGATTGTTATCGACCCCAAGATGTAGATATGAGCATATCTATATTCATTATGCTGGGTGTGACCGTACTCATGGAAAAAAAAACAATAGTAGGTGTCAAAAAAACCTTTCGCGTGCAAGGTATACACACTCTCCTTGGATATGCTTCAGCTCCACCTCTGGAGCTACACGCACATGTGTGTGAAATAGAGCCCTATCTTTTGGAACACAATACTTACATTGTCTTATATAATATTGTAACTTTACCTATAATTTTTTGTGATCATCGTGTTCGGTTGTCTAATTTGCATTACCCATTGGGTTATGTACCATGCCACGTGAAAATGTCATAAAAAATATTATTTTGAGACAGTCTCTCTTCGTGACTTTTATATTTTGCAATTTACAATATATGAATTGAGTTATATGAATTTTTAAAAATATTTTGGTTACCTTATTCGATATGATTTCGTGGGGACTCAAAAAGGCCATAAAGTGAAACCGAACATGCATGATACTACACCAGAGACATAATAGCCTCATCATAGCATAATATATGGAGCAGTATCCTCAGCTAACAGTGAATCAATGGCCAAACGAGATACCGGAAGCATTCTCAATCTACCTATCTAGCAGGGACAAAATGTCGGAATTCTTTTATGTCATTAGAGAGAAAGAGGTGTCACTACCAGCCAAACTCTTAACCTTTTTGTGTTGCTTAAAACATGTTTCAGGAAACTCTTTTCCCTGCTTTTATGTTGCTTATTATTCTCTTTGCAGAAAACTTGTTTTGCACATATAAGACATACTTTACTCTTTTGCGTTTCATTCATGTAATGAATTGCGCTGAAATTTTCTTCTATGTCATCGCCAAAAGCAAGCCCAAATCCAATGTCCCTGACAAACATATCCATCTTTTACTGGTGCGAGTTGAACACAAATTTGGTGATGCTTAGTACAAGATTATCATCATAATAATAGGTAATAACAATACAAATATAATGTCACGAATAATAACAAGAATATTTTTCTGCTCATCAGGTTTCTCAGATCATACATGGGACAGACACCACTAGATCGACCAGACTAGTAAATCAAATATTTCATTTCCTTGTGTACTCTAGCTAAGGTTTCTTCAGTGCTGTATAGTTTCGCGTAATAATCGATCAACAATTCAAGAAATGATCAAACGACAATGGCCTCTCACTCTCCCTGCGAGACGAGAGAGTGCATCTAGATCTCACAGAGACTCGTCAGACACGGCCTCCTCCGGTGGCAGATGCAATGAACGACAGCAGCGGGTTACCAGCGCCACCGGCACCCTGGTCAGCAACCTCATCGAGGAACAGGTCCTCAGGCACGCGGCACGCGCCGTGCGCGCACACGACCGCGGCGCCGAGCGCGAGCGCGGAGAAGATGAGCGACCCCACGGACGTGAGGAAGACGACGAACGCGGACGCTGCGACGAGCCCGCCGAGCACCTCGCGGTCGGAGAAGGTGCGGCCGAACGCGGCGACGGGCGGGGCGGAGCACGTAGAGGAGGCACCAGGCGGCCAGCAGCGCCAGGAGCGCGGCCAGCGAGAACGGGTGCGCCAGCAGCGCCGCGGCGAGGGACAGCGGAAGTAGGCCAGGTTCTTGCGGAGACGGGAGGTGGCCTCGGCGAGGGAGTCTGGGCGGGAGAGCGCCGAGCGGTCTGCGAGCTCGGACCAGGGGCGCGCGCCGGAGAGAGCGCGACGGGTGGTGTCGACGAGGCGCGAGAGGAACGCCCGGATCGCCGCTGGGTTGGTATCCGTGGCGTCCGCGGAGGAGAGGGCCGTGGGTATGGGAGTGCGCGCGGGGGTGGCGGATGGTGCGGCGGCCGTGACGACGCTGGTGGGGAGGAGCGGAGGCGAGGCCGCGGTGTCTCGGCGGGTTTGGGGGATCTGAGGACTGAGGAGGGACGGGAGGACGCGGAGAGAGAGGAGATGGCCGCGAATACAAATGGTGGCCTGACCGACCAACCCCGTCCGTCGCGTGGTTGCCAAACAAACAAGGCCGCACCGCACCGCACCGACACACGGGTCAACGTTTTTACCAGTCAGCACTCACCACGCTGCACGTTTCCTTGTGAACTTTTTTTTTTTGTCGAGAAATAATTTGTTGTTTTCCTTGGCTCCAGTCCATCAAAATTTCCTTATTTTACACTCAGAACTGTGACTGGCTGCCAATTGTAGTGCTCCATCAAAAGTTCCTTTTTATCACATTCAAAATTCATACGAGCTATGTCGCATGGGCAGTCACTCCAGGGCTCCAGGTTCGTGTTGCCAAGAAAAGCAGCAATTGATGGTTAGGTAAGGTAACGACGCAATGTGCTCTGAAATTGTGATGCACAAGAAACAATGCTCGGGCAGCAGAGAAGTTTCCCTTTCCAGGTTAGGCAGCACTAAAGAGTAGGCCCAGCACCAACAGCAACAAGTCTGCAATGCATCTTCCTCTTTTTTTCAATATCAATCAACCACCATGTACTTTGCTTGGATCTAGAAGAAGAAACAGCCGGCACACCAGAAAAGCTCTTCCACCATATCCAAGGGCCAAAGTCCAAACCTCCCTCCCCTTGCATCATTTCTTTAATGTACTATACTACTATACCAGGACAGCAAAATCACAACAGCAAAAAGCTAGTCTGAAAAGCAAGCCTAGAACTGAAGCATTCAACAAAATGATTTTTTTACGCATAGGCAAAGGGGCGAGCCTGTGGACCGGCCCAAAGGTCTATATTGCATATAGAGAGTCTTCCTAAAAAGTTCATTGATCTTCTCCTATTCTTGGAGATCACCTTCAGCACATGAACCGCCACTTAGCCCTTTTATTCTTTGGCTTCCTCCTATTACTGCAAGCATGCAAATATGCTCTTATTGATTCCATATAGTTTGATGGAAACAAAGATTGGTTTAAACAAAAACAGAAGCACCTGGTATGAAAGGGATGGAGATCATACCTGATGCATGCAACCATAAATCACAAATGCCTTCTCTTCGTACCTCAGCCATAACCTGCAGGAAACTAAGGGGTAATAGAACATTAAAAAAAATAGTAAACGAAGAACTACCTAACCTTTCATAGCCAAGATTACAAACACATGGCGTGCAAGATCACATGCCAAATCGCATTATCCCAACAGATCGTGTTCGAATCACTTTTGTATGCCTGCAACATCCACTCATCCAGGGCCACAGCACAGTACAGACCTTTTGCTTGAGGCCCCACTCTAGCCTCCACACAGGTGTTGATCCTCTCCACCTTCCCATGCCGCTGCACCACCGCTAGGACAGGGAAACGATGGTGACCGGAGAGCCATTCGCCACCTGCATCATCAAAACCAAAATATCTTCCAGGAAGCAGGGCCGCGCGCTGGAGCTAGATCTTTATTCCTCACATCCATAGCTACAAGGAGCGATGCCACACGCACAGCTGCGACTTCCTGTGGTCAACGCCGCCGAGCACGGAACGGGAGGAGCCAGAGGAGGCACCGACGCGACGCCCACGCGCACACACCTGCGGGCGATGAAACTTTTGTGGCGCGGGAGGCGGGGAGGGGACTCCCGGCCATCGACGCCGCCGAGCACGAAGCGAGCGGAGGCGGTGACCCTCCACAGGAACCGCACCTTCAAAAATTGAGTGACAACACACAAAGAAAGCAGGATTCAGAATAATCAATTGAATGACGAAACACAAATAAAGTTCGATTCAGAACAATCCTCTCCAAAAGAATAATGGCACAACCAAAGCACGATTTGCAACAATCAGACGCACAAGATTATACAACTCAAACACAAATCACTACAATGGCATCTATTTTCTACGCCCCCCTATCTCGCCACCGACGCCCGGCGCCCCACGAGGCCTCCGCCCCAGTCCCGAGGAGCACGGCAGTATCTCTCATAGGACGGCCACCACCTCTGTGCAGTCCACGGTGCTGGCGAGGCGCAACGCCAGTCTCCACGGGCGGCGGCGTCTACCTGCAAGGCAGATCTGGCCTCCCCGCCCTGGCCGGCAGACCTCCTTTTCCCGCCCACAGCGCCGCCTAGCAAGAACCACCGTGCAGCTCATGGCGGCCTCGATTGGTAGCGGCCTCCGCTGCCCGACTCCTCACCTATTTGCAAGTCAGATCCGGCCTTCCCGCACCAACCACTGCACCTCCATTTCCCGCCCCAGTTCCCACTACGCAAGAAACTTCGCAAAACGAAAGTAGGAAAAGGATGTAGAGAGGAGAGCGCTCGCACCGGAAAACGGCCGGAACGGGCAGGCCCAGTTGTTATCCCCTGCGGTTTCTCCTTCTGGGAGACGCCGGCGACTGAGGCCCGCACACGATGGGGGCCTCCCGTGCCGTTGCGCCGCCGCATCAAGTCAGATCCGGCCTTCCCGCACCAACCACCGCGCTCCATTTCCCGCCCCAGCTCCCACTACGCAAGAAACTTCGCAAAACGAAAGTAGGAAAAAAGGATGCAGAGAGGAGAGCCGCCTGGGCCGCGAGGCGCAGCACGTGCGTGAACGGCACCACGGACAGGTGCCGCTCCAGCAGCGCAGCGTCGTTGATGTCGGCGTCCAGCACCACCACGCGCCGGGGGGGAGCAGGGGCTCGGACGCGGCCGCGGCCATCGGCGTTGGACGGTGCACCATGGCGCCATGCCGGGGGACGCCGCTGCGCCGCGCACAGGGTGCGGGGAGCCTCGGCGGTCGCGACGAGGAGCGAGGGAGAGAGCGAGAGCGAGAGGAGGGGAGGAGCGGAGCTGCTGTCGCGTGCCATTTACACGAGAGAGAAAGAGTGGAGCCATGCCGGTCGGTGCATGGTCGGTGGCCCATCCAGTGCCGAGCGTACAAGCATGGTCGGCGCATGGTCGGTGGGTAAATTGGAGAGGAGATACATGAAGCTGGTTGTGACGCGCCACATCTATGTCGTGAAATCTTTATCTAATGTACAAAATAAGAACCGTCGATTCGACGTGCTTCATATCTTTAATTATGTGCCAAGCCTACTGTATGCTGCTATGCATGAAGTGACAAGTGCAGCCGTCAACGTTGTCGCTGTCGGTGGGCCAAACAAATAATGGGGCCCAATATCAGTGGCAGCTACTACGAGAGACCACGGGTTTGCTCTTAGTACTATTTTGGAATGCAGCTGGATTTACGAAATCATCACATTATGGTATAAAATAACCTTGTCCCCAACGACATTTTTGTAGGCTGTTTGGAAATAAAATACTGTAATAAGTGATACGGCAGGAGAGGGAACAGATATGCACTGTTCGGCTGGCATTTTGTCCATGGACGCGGTTAACGCATGCATGCCGTGCTGACATAAGCCTAAAAAGGTGAAACATTTTTTTTGAATTGCTATCAGCCTGTTCGGGTGTTCGGGGGGCCGTATCGTATCGTGGATTATTTATTGCTAGCTGGTTTGGTGTGAGAGAAAAACACTGTTTCTGGAAATTTATGATCGTTTACGAGCAAGCGAACAGGCTGATACTCTTGAATGGTGTATCCGTTTTCAATTCCGTCTGCACTGGTGTGTTCTACACGACGAGATGAACAAAACTAGACCTCACTTGCTTATGTTTCAAAGAATTTTATTTTAGTAGAAATATATGTGTAATACGTGCTAGGAGATTTACAGAGGAATTACTACCATATAATACTAAAGTTGCTACTCCAAAATATATTAAAGTTGTTATATAGTATGCACATCTATTGTTATCATGAGAATATAATAAATATAAAAAATAAGTTACTACCATATAATACTAACCCTTAAAGGGAGTAACGGACAAAAAACAAAACAAGCCGTAACCTGGAGGGGTAAATTATTAAAATAAATATTGCATAAGCTGCCAATTAGAAGAGCAAGTTATTATGCAATAAATTACAAAATATCCAGGAAACATGACCTGTTGCCAATAGGGCATTTATTAAAAAATCAGGGTAGCGATATAAAGCAAGACAAGCTGCAACCTGAGGGCAAATTAATAGAACAAACATTACATAAGCTGCCAATTAGAGGGACGAGTTATTATAAAACCCACTATATAAGTCGAGAAACATGACTAGCTGAAAATTAGAGGGACATTTATTAAAAAGACAAGAGTAGCAACCCAAAATAAGGTAAGTTGCACTCTAAGAGGCAAATTATTAGAAGAAGCATTGCATAAGATGCCTACGTAAAGGGTAAGTTATTATACAACTAATATGTAGGATTTAGGACGAACCTAAAAGTATGACTAAAAACTGAAACAAAAAAAAACATTAAAACACATGATTGAAAAACTAAAACTAAAACTAAAAAACTGAAAAAAAAACTTGATTGAAAAATAAAATTGGTGGCAAATTCTTGTGGCAACTTATGTGCAATGGCTATCGTTTTGTGATAACTTATACATTGTAGGTGAGGCAACTAATATGCAGGATTTAGAAAGGCATTCAAACCTTAAAAGGGTGACCGAAATCTGAAACTATTTTTTTAAAAAAAAACTAGACTAAAAAATGAAACTTAAATAATTGAAAACTTAATTTCAAGGGCTTGGGGGAAGCCTATCTTCCCCTTCTCTACTCTCAATTCTAAACTCGATATCATACAACTAATATGCAGTTGTCCCTTTCAAGGTTCAGTGTTTCAGATATCAGTATTTCATTGTTCTCTGTGATTTTCTGTTTTTTTCGTGATCCAATTTCTAATTTTTGTGTTCATCATAATTTTGTGTTCTTTGTTTCAATTGATGTAGCCTCACATACCTGCAAAATAATTTGTTATTTAGTTCCTCCTGGTAATAAAACTTTCTATTCTCACATACCTGGAGCATGTACTTGTTTTGTTGATCTATATATTCTGATCCTTTGTTGTCAATTTCAGTCAAGCTTTGTTTAACATATCTTACTATTTCCTTCGACTTTGGACTTAAAGTGATGCTTGTAGCATTTTGTTGTTTTTGTATGCTATTTGACAATACATATGTATCTTCAACCTGCAAAAATGTTAGATGAGGAGATATTATTTGTTGTAGAAGTTGTCTTTCTCATAATTTTTCAAAATAGTGTATCACCTGCTTTTGTATGATATCTAATCTTGAAGGTTGAAATTTTCTTGTTCTCGGCGATAGAATTTGGCTCATTACCTTTGCGAACCCTGACCCTGTATTATTTGTAAAAAATGTGTTCGTGCAAAAAGTGACCAACAAGTAAATATTTGTAGTTTTGTCGTGCGTTGTGATTGGATGTGGCCTAGCACTCAATGACACAGGGTTTATACTGGTTTAGACAACGTGCCCTACGTCCAGTTCTAATCGGTCGGTGACTTTATTCCTGAGCCCAGGTGCTCGAAGTTTGCTGTGGGGTTACAAACGAATGGGAATAAGAAGGGGGTGTTAAAGGTCCGGTCAGGCTCTGGACCGAAGGGCCAAGAGTGATGGAAGCTCCTACGTGCGCTAAGTATTGGAACATATGTTCTATGCAGCTTTAGAGTTCTAGAGCCGTAAAGCTGTTCGAATGCTCAAAATATCTAAAGCTTAGCAGAGAGCGAGTCGGAAAAAATGACTGTCCTCTATTGGGAGAGAGCACATCCCCTTTTATAGGTGAAGGGGATGGCCTTACAAGTGAGAGAGAGAGAGTGTGTGTGTGCTTGTATTTTTACTAAGTCTTGTTGCCCATGCTATCGGGTACAAGACGGTCGTCGGCGTCCACAATACTGTTTATGTCAGACGCGTATGGCAGGCTTTATCGTGTTCGCCTGGTATGGCAAATGATGGCGCCCACAACACTATAAGGCAAATGTCAGCGCCCACAACACTGTTCGGGTTCTGACATGCCTGGAAGGTTACAAAGCATACTTCTGCCAGGGCCTAGCAGTACTGTCTTGCAGGTGTGCAGGGTACGGTCCTTGGTATTATGGTTGACTTGAGCGCATTGCCCTAATCGCTTCGCCTAATTCTTGGGTCCTCACTGAGCGGGCGTCCCCGGTCGGTCGTTCCCAGTCGGTTCCGAGCACGCCGGTCGGAGAAGAGCGGTAAGCAGAGGTTCGATGTATTCCTAGTTGGAAAAGCGGGTCGAAGTCGGAAGTGAGTGTTGTCCCCTCCTTGGCCAGGCCTTTCGGTTGGAGACTGGATCGCTCTTCCGGCCTATCGTTTGGTATCTGGGCTAGCCCAGGAGTCGCACATTGTTGTAATGCCGTTTGCTGGGCCGAGCTTTTGCTGGGAAGCGGGCCCATCGGGGACCCTAGGTTTATGAACCCGACAAGAGCCCCCGAGCCCTTTTGGGACTTCTGCGAAGTTGTGAAGGGGCTGTTTATACTCGTTGTACGAGAGCAACAGATGGGTGCAAGATCATGAGTCACCGTCGGGCACGACGGAGCATGGACCCAGGCGTTGGGCGCGGCCGAGGGGTTGGGCGCAACGGAGCATGGACCCAGGCATCGTACCGACAAACTAGCATGCTGATCAGCGGCTGTACCGAGAGTTGGCAGCATAGCGACCATGCGTCCGTCACTGTGGGTTGATGTGAGTCCCCTAGAACGACAAGTCGCGGAGATGGGTCGTGCTGAGATGCGACCGCTCTCTACACGATGCTAGAAGTTTGACCTGGGGTTGTGCTTTTTGGCCAGTAGTGGTTGGTGGTGGCGTGAGCTTCCATTAGGAACCGTGTCTGAGGGATCGGGCAAAGCGGGGCCAGCTCTCAGACGTCGGGCGAGCTGGGGCCCAGCAAGGGGTGTGGCCTTGGTGGTCCTAGAAATCACCTAGGGGATTTTTTGACTTGCCAGCGGGTGCGCGCGAGCACACCCGGTGGGTGCAGCCCCCAAGCCCGCTGGTGATTCGGATAGAATCGCCTAGGGGTTTTTCGACTTGCCAACGTTCTGAGCCATCATTTCCGGGAGCGCGGACCTAGGCGTCGGGCGTCAACCCAAACATCGGCCATAGCCACGGGGTCGGGCGCGACGG
Organism: Miscanthus lutarioriparius; assembly: GCA_904845875.1. Classification (NCBI taxonomy): domain Eukaryota; kingdom Viridiplantae; phylum Streptophyta; class Magnoliopsida; order Poales; family Poaceae; genus Miscanthus; species Miscanthus lutarioriparius. Next base: position 90,961,710 of record CAJGYO010000014.1, read on the forward strand.
AGCACGGACCCAAGTGTCGGGCGTGGCCGAGGGGTTGGTCTAGTTTCGTGTGTTACCCCATCTGTAGTTTCCGCAACCGGAGGGGCTGAGCTAACGTCGCTTGCCTCGATGGCTCGAGTGACGCGCTCGGTGAGCTCTATAATGGGTCATTCGTAACGGGGTCGGCATAGCCCTCATGTGGCATTCCACTACTACTTAACCCGCCTCTCGGCAGATGCCTGAGCCGTTTTGGAGACCGACTCAGGTGGCCCGCTGGCCTCCCCTCAATGGAGATTCTGTGGGCATGGCTCGAGGTTAGGGTCGAATGAGAAGGTCGAGATGACCCTGTCTGCTTCTAAGCAGATCAGGTGAGGGCAGCTGGGGCTTATCTGCATTTGCTCCCCTAGCTCTGTTTGACGCGAGGCGGCCTCGAGCCCTTCATGGGCCGGCCTTCGAACCACGATCGGTCGTCGCTCATGTCGAATGAGGCGACTACCGCTTCGTGATGCAACACGAAGCGTTGTGATGCATCAATTGCATGTGCAATGCTTTGGATGTATGGGATGAATGTGTGAATGCGTGTATGCGGAAGGATGAATGAATGATTATGCATTTAGAAAATAAATTAAAGTAAGAAAGTTTGGAAAAGATACCTTGATGACTCAAGTGGCGGGTTTGAGGAGCTCTTATCGGATATGTTTGAATGGGATCCATGTCCGTCATTTGTGATAGAGTCAGCGTAGCCCACATGGGGCATCCCACTGCTCCTTACCTGTCTCTTGACAGTCGCCTGAGCCATCCGATTGACTCAGGTAGCCCGTTGGCCTTTCCTTGACGAAGATCCTATTGGTGGGCTCTTCCAAACCCTATCTGGGAAGGTGGAGGTTCATTTGCATACGGTTGTGCCTTGTTTCCTACGCATGGGTTGTGGTAGTGGTGGGCCCTACCTAGGCCATGTCCTGTTTTAACTGGGCAACGTTTCGTTGGGTAGGGCACGTCCCATCAGTCAGGACGCGTCCCACCGTATGCCTATCCACATTAAATAGGGGAAGGGAGAGGGTTTTAGTCCCATTCCTTCGCCTTTCTCCAACTGCTGCCTCTTCTCCTTCTTCCTTTTCGCGAAGCCCGTTCGTGCGCCGCAGCGGTTTCTAGGGGAGAGGGAGGGTAAAGTGAGGGAGAGGAGAACTCACAGATTTGTTCGTGAATCCGGGGCATGATGTCGAACTAGAGGCCATCCAACATAGACGAGGAGGTGCTGGCCGCCTTTGCCGAGAAGGGGCTGCTCCCGCCAAAGGAGGTGGGGCATTGGAGGGCTCTTGCGCCAGGGGAAGCTGTTCCGTGATAATGAACCAATGAGGTTGTCCCCTTCCTCACCTTCCATGAGCGCGGGCTTAGATATCCCATGCACTGGTTCTTGTGCGGGCTCCTCAACGAGTGGGGCCTGGAGCTGCAGCACCTCAATCTGACTAGGGTGCTGCACGTTGCCGGTTTCATCACCATTTGTGAGGTCTTCCTCGGGATAGAGCCACACGTGGATCTCTTCCGACGGATCTTCACCGGGCGAGCCTTGTCTGAGGGGAAGCCACCTAGAACTGCGCCTGTTGGGGGCTTTGCCTTGCAGAAGAAGCCGAGGCCATCGAGATCCTACCCCACGTACTACCCCTATGACTCCAATCAGGGGTGGCATGGTGAGTGGTTCTACATCAGGAACCTAGTAGAGGCACCATTCCCGCTGTTCACTGGAAGAAGGCCAGAGAGACGGGAGAGCTGGTCATGGGGTCCCTCCAGTCTACAGAATAAGCTGGAGGTCATCGAGGCAGAGCTTCAGAAGCTGGTGCAGCATGACCTTGATGGGTTGTGGGTCTTTCACACCTTCTTCCATCGTCAAGTCACCCCGCTGGCGGAGAGGAGGCGGCTGATGTGGGCGTACTCTGGCCCAACATATCCTGACCGCGTGTTGCTGGAGGAGTTGCCGAAGGACGAAGTCTGGAGTCGACTCGACCGGGTGCTGCAATTGAGGGATAAAGACTCCCTTGAAGGAACGCCCAGACCTCTTCACGCTGTGAAGCTATCAAATTTGGTATGCTCCCCTCTTCTTATTCCATGTCCTTTTCCCTCTTGCTCTCCTGTATTTTGACTTCAAGTCGTCTGTTTCTTAGGGACTCGCGGGTTACAAATCTCGGCCGCATCTTTTGAGGGGGGCAGAGGGCACAGCTCGGTAAGCTACCCTGAAGGAGGCGGTGCTTGCCAAGAAGAAGAAGGGAGCTAAGATGGCTAGGAGGCAGTTCGAGAAGGAGAAGGAGATCGGCCGATAGGTCCGGGGAGGTGAAAGCCAGAGCGACATGGAGGCGGAGCTCGAGTCGGAGGAGCCCACGGAGATGGATGGTGACGCGAGTACCTCTGAGGATGAATTAGACAGGGGCATCGTCGCAACCTTGGTGGAGCGTCGTGAGCCTATGGCCGCGTCCGTCGGTGGTGGGCGGGATGCAGAGAAGCATGGCGACATTCCTAAGTTGAGGAAGCACACCATGAGAGAAGACATCGCCATCGAGTGAGAGGCGAAGCGGGCGCGGTCACCGCGCCCTTCAGAGGCATCGTTGGCTTCGCACCCCCTGCTCCGAGCGTGGCGGGGCACGCCGGCCGATCGAAGGAGCGTGCTCGTACCCCGCATCTTTGGGGTCGGCGCGAGTGCGCAACCCACAATGGGGAGATGCCCCGTCAGTTGCTCCGGTGGGTGCGCCATGAGCCAGCGGTCGCAGCCATTCGCGGGCTGATCGAGAACCGGCCAGATCGGCTCCTCCCTCGGTCGATATGAGGGGACATGGGTCATGACCCTCGTCGCTAGCGGGTAAGGGCTTCAGGGCTCTACCGCTCTCGTCTAGGTATGCTTTTTATGTTCCTTTTTGATCTCACACCTGAGTTTTTTTAGAATGACTGACCTGTACTCATTTGACAGTGGCCAAGGACTGGCGGGACTGGGCATCGCCCTGCCTCCCGTGTAGGAGGAGCGAAGACCCAGCCTGCAGCGAGTCACGACGAGGGGCGGGGAAAGCCAATTGGCGGCGGTGTGACCTTCCCTTCTTGGGGTTGCATCCTCTCGGCCGGTCGTGAGTACGGCGGCAGTGGCAGCGGCGGTGATGGCAGCGATCCCCATGGTGACAGCGGAGGTTGTGTTGGAGGTGACCCTTGCGATCCCTCCCCCAACAGCTATGGCGGAAGAGAGGATGGAAACTAGGCTCCCTACGTCGCCCGTTGGAGGAACACACGGCTCGCCCTCCTGGTCAGAGCTGGAGGGGTCGGGAGGAGACATGGCCAGGCCGAAGGCAAAACATCCACCGGTGAGCCACATAGTCTAGATAGTGGAGATCTCTTGCTCCGGTGAGGCGGGCACTAGGGTGGAGTCGCCAGCCATCCCGCCGTCATAGGAATTGGTGATGATCCGATCGTCGTATGATATTGCGATGGTTGGATCTTCCAGCGGGTCAGGGGCGACCCGCGAGCTAGTGTGGCCCTGCCCTGGTGACCCAAGGAAGGCTTGGTTCGCCCTTCGTGATGAGGAGGAGGTGGGGCTCTAGCACTTGCTTGAGGAGAGAGGACCGTCGATGGAGTCTGATCTCGCCTAAACCAAGGCGAGGCTCAAGGAGGCATTGGAGCGGGTTGAGCTCGTCCATCAGGTGGTTTCAGTAGACCTACCACGCATCACAGAGATAAGCTTTTTGTGTTTTTAGCATTTTGTCCTTGACTCCTTGGTCTTCCACTGGTTGTTTCAGCATGTTTGCTTCTCGCTTTACAGGATTTAGAGGCGATGTCGATCCGCAAGTCCCATTTCCTTCGGGAGGAACACGGTCGGCTGGGGCAAGAAGCTGTGATGTCACGGTGGGTTGACGAGCTTCAGCACTAGCTAGAATCCGCTTGCCATGAGTCCCAAGACCGGGAGGCCGAGGCGACGGGAGCGTGGGTGGCAAAACTGCTTGCGGCGGAACGGGCGACTGCTGCCGAGCGGGGACTCGATGCAGCGAAGGTCCACTTGGTAGAGACTGAGACAACGCTTCAGAAGTCCTTGGAGGCTCTAGAGATGGAGCGGAAGGCCCAGTCGGAGGCTGAATAGGAAGTGGTCACGCTTCGGGGGCGGGTGCTTGGTGTAGAGGAGTCAAACGCTCGACTGCTCGAGAAGGTGACCCAGCAAGAGGAAGGACTCTCCATCCTCGAAAGCACCCACCTTGGTATGTATATGTTCCGCCTTTGGTTGATGTCTTGGTTTTTCCTTTCCTTTGCTTCTGAACTTGTCGTCCTTTTTTCAGAACTGGGTGGAAAAATTGGTTCTCTGGAGCGAGAGCTGGAGACAGCCAGGGCGGCGATCGGTCAGAGCATGGAGGTGCTAGCCAAGTCCCTTGAAGAGCGATGTGCTCTCGAGGGGGAGCTCGACCAGATTCGCAACGTCACCTAGGTGGTCATTTCCGAGGTGTTTGGTTCGGCGCCGAGCACCAGTACACCCGCCGTCCAGCTGGCGGAGGTCCCGAACAAAGTTCAGGCGCTCATCTCTGGCGACATGTTCTATGGGACATCGGAGGTGCTGACCTCAGTGGCGATGCACCACCCGGACCTGTACTTCGCCGCCATCTGCAGAGGGTACGCCGATGGCTAGAGCGCGGATGCGATCCATGCGCTTGGGGAGAGCTTGGTGCCATATGCACAGATGGTTGCCGAGCAAGTCTCCGCGCAGTGGGTGATGGAGGCTTGCTGTTCGAGCGTGGCTAAAGGCGTGTGCTAGGAAGATGTCATCCAGCCTATGGACAGGGTGGAGGTCGGGTCAGAAGCGAGCGTCGTCCCGCCTCCGACCGAGCCAAACGTCGTCCCGTCGGAAAGCGAGCATCCCTTATCTTCATCGGTCGTCCCGTCAGCCGATGCCGCCGGGCGGCCACAATAGAATTTAGAGTTGAAATAGTTAGTATATGTAAAGGATAAGTTCGTAGGGGAGCCCCCATGTGAACAATTTTTTGTATTCATGAATACTTCAATTTCGTTTTGTGATGGGATTACTCGTTAGGGGAAGCTTGTCCCATCCATCCTTGTTTTTATCCTAGCATAGCTTTGTTTTTTATCCTTTCTTTTTAGTACCTACCTGTTTGACCCATAGGCTGCAACCTTAAGAACCCGGACATGGCCCACGAGGCTTAGCTGCTCGTAACTATAGATCATGGCGAGGTGTGATCGGTTGGGAGTTTAAAACATAAGTTACATAGGGTAATTAAAGGAACGGACTATCCTTTTGTTTGGGTGAAAAGTATTACTATATGATAGTAAAAAACAGGGGTGGTATCGCACCCTCGTGGAGCCCCCGAGCGACCCAGGCTGAGAATGCTCGGGCTAGGGTGCTTATAGGAGCAAACGTCGAATGAGAGAAAAATGGAAGGACCGAGTTTTAGGGGAAGAAATGACGTAACTGTTCGATGTTCCATGTGTTGGTGAGGACATTGCCGTTGTCATCCTTTAGTCGGTAGATGCCTGGTCGGATCACCTCGGTCACCGTATAGGGCCCTTCCCATGGTGGAAAGAGTTTATGTTTCTCCTTGGTTGATTGGGTTCTTCGGAGCACGAGTTCACCGACCTCAAAGATCCCCCCCTGATTTTTTATGGTACCTATGGAGAGTTTGCTGGTAGCAAGCAGAGCAAATGACGGTCGTCTCATGAGCCTCCTCGAGCAGGTCAACCGCGTCCCGCTGAGCCTCCGTGGCTCGGTCTCAGTCGAAGGCCTTCACACTTGGGGCGCCGTGGTCGAGATCGGAGGCAACACTGCTTCAGCTCCGTAGGCCAGGAAGAAAGGTGTGAACCCTGTGGATTGGTTTGAGATCATTCTTAGGCTCCAGAGGATCACTGGGAGCTCTGCAACCCATCACCCGGCATACTTATTGAGTCGGTCGAAGATGTGTGGCTTAAGTCCTTGGAGGACCATGCCATTGGCCCGTTCGACCTGACTGTTAGTACGTGGATGTCCGATCAAGGCCCAGTCGATTCTGATGCCGTATCCATCATAGAAGTCCAAGAACTTCTCGGTGAAGTTAGTTCCGTGGTCAATGATGATACAGTTAGAAACACCAAAATGATAGATGATGTTAAGGAAGAACTTGACCGCCTCTTCCAAGCGAATGTTGGTGATGGGCTTCGCCTCTATCCACTTGGTGAATTTGTCCACCGCTACGAGTAGGTGAGTGAAGCCACCCGGGCCCTTTTTGAGGGGTCTAACCATGTCAAGGCCCTAGACCACGAATGGCCAGGTGATGGGGATGGTTTGAAGCTCCTACGCCGGCAAATGAGTTTGCCGAGCGTAGAACTGGCATCCCTCACACCTGCGGACAACCTCCTCTGCATCTCATAGCGTAGTGGGCTAGGAAAAGCCATGGTGAAAGGCTTTTCTGACCAGTGACCTCAGGGCCACGTGATGTCCGCAGATTCCGACATGGACCTCGAGGAGGAGTTGTTTCCCTTGGTCGGTAGGGACGCACTTCATGAGTACTCCCAATGGACTTTGCTTGTAAAGTTCATTACCGAATGCGACAAACATCTTGGAGCATCGAGTGATTCATCGTGCTTCATTCCTTTCTAGTGGGAGAATTTCCTCGAGGAGGTAGGCGAGTAGCGATGCTCTCCAGTCAGCTTGATCGAGTGCTACCACGGTGACGTTGGCGGGCGACGTCATCATGGAGGCACCGAGGTCGGAGCCCCCGAGTGCCATATTGGTGTCTAGATCGGACCTTCTAGGATGCGGGCAGACAACTCGTGAAGGTCGTTGATAAAGACCCCATCTGGAGACGGAACCCGCCTGGCAGCCAATTTTGCGAGAAAATCAGCGGCATCATTATCCTTTCGGGGGACATGATGTAGTTCGATCCCCTAGAATTTGTCCTCGAGCTTGCCCACCTCATGGTTGTATGCTGCCATGAGGGGGCTTTTGCAAGAGGATTCCTTCATGACTTGGTCGACGACCAACTCTGAGCCACCACAGACATACAGCTATGTAGCGCCGAGCTCGATGGCGATGCATAGCCCATTGATGAGGGCCTCGCATTTCGTGGTATTGTTTGAGGCCGAAAAATGGAGATGGATCACGTAGCGGAGCCTGCTCCCATCTGAGGAGATCAGACCCACTCTAGCCCCTAAGCCGGGCGCCATCACCGACCCGTCGAAGTACATCATCCAGTACTCGTGGGTGATGTCTGGGGTCGGGAGCTGGACCTCCATCCATTCGACGATAAAGTCTGCGAGAGCCTGAGACTTAATAGCAGTGCGGGGAATATACCTGATGTCGTGGCCCATTAGCTCGAGTGCCCACTTGGAGATCCATCTCGCGGCGTCGCGGTTGCGGACGATGTCTCCCAGTGGGAATGAAGCGACGACCATGACCTCGTGGTCGGTGAAGTAGTGTAGGAGCTTCTGGGTCGCCATCATCACGGCGTATATAAGTTTCTGCACCTAGGGGTACCGAACCTTGGCATTGGTGAGTACCACCGATGAAGTATATGGGTCGTTGGACCTTCAGGGGGTGTCCTAGCTCCTCCCTTTTGACGACTAGGGCGGCGCTCACCACGTGGTTGCTTGCCGCGATATAAAGGAGGAGGCGTTCTCCCCGTTCGGGAGCAACAAGGATTAGGGCCAATGTCAGTGATGCTTTGAGGCTTTCCAAAGCCTGTTGTGATTCCTCAGTCCAGACGAACGCGTCTGTCTTTTTGAGAAGTTTGTAGAGAGGCATCCCCCGCTCGCCTAGCCAGGAGATGAACCGCTCAGGGCGGCCAAACAGCCGGTGAGCCTTTGTACGCCCTTGGCATTGCGTATAGGGCCCATGTTGGAGATGGCTGTGATTTTTTTGGGGTTGGCCTCAATGCAGCGTTCGGACACGATGTATCCAAGCAGCTTCCCCTTTGGAACCTCGAAAACACATTTTTTGGGATTCAATTTGATGTTGAACCTTCGGAGGTTTGTGAATGTTGCGGCCAAGTTCACGATCAGGTCGCAAGCTTGAGCCGTTTTGACCACTATGTCATCTACACAGACATCGATTGTTGGTTTTGGCCGCTCGACTTGGTCAGGCTGGTCGAGCGTGTTGAATTGGTCGATGAAGCATTGCTGCATGCACCATTGATAGGTGGCGCCAGCGTTCTTTAGACCAAAAGGCATGGTTACGTAGCAGTACGAACCATACGGGGTGATGAACGAAGTTGCGAGCTGGTCAGACTCTTTCATCGCGATCTGGTGGTAGCCTGAGTAGGCATCCAGAAAGGAGAGGATTTTGCATCCTGAGGTGGAGTCGACTATCGGGTCTATGCATGGCAAAGGAAAATGGTCCTTTCGACATGCCTTGTTCAGGCCAGTTTAATCAACGCACATTCTCCATTTCTCAGTCTTCTTTTTAACAAGAACAAGATTGGCTAGCCAGTCAGAGTGGTATACCTCCTTGATGAATCCAGCCACCAGGAGTTTGGCGATCTCCTCACCTATGGCCCTGAGCCTGGGATGAGGCATAATGCGTGCTCGGTGACCTCCCGCGGTATGCCTGGCATGTCAAAAAGTTTCCATGCGAAGACATCATGATTGGCGCATAGAAAGTCAGTGAGCTCGCATTCCTATTTGACTAGGAGCTTGGCCCCGGTCCGCACCATCTTGGTTGGGTCGGTGGGGTCGATCCCCACCGCCTTTGTTTCCTCGATTGGGTGGAAGGCAGTCGAGGAGGTTGCTTGTTGCAGTCCGGGACTGCTGGAGTCGACAAATTTTCGAGCTGACGGAGCTCGGCTGAGTTGATGACGGTAGTGGTGAGCTCATAATGCTCGTGGTCGCACGTGTAGGCGTGCGAAAAGGTGCTACTCACAGTGATGACGCCGTTCGGTCCTGGCATCTTTAACTTGAGGTAGGTGTAGTTGGGGATCGCCACAAACTTGGCGTAGCATGACCACCCCAAAATGGCATGGTAGGACCCTAGGAAGTCCACCACCTCGAAGGTGAGGACCTCCGAGTGGAAGTTGGCTCGGTCGCCAAACTTGACGGGCAGGTCGATCTGCCCGGGCGGGTATGCCTGCGTCCCCAGGATCACACTGTGGAATGGAGAGCTCACTGGACAGAGCTCCGACCAGGGGATGCGCATGGCGTTGTGGGTGGCGATGTAGAGAATGTTGAGGCCGCTGCCTCCGTCCATCAGCACCTTGGTGAGGTGTTTCTTACGAACAATGGGGTCAACGACGAGTGGGTAGCGACCCGGTCTGGCGATGTGGAAAGGATGGTCCCTCTAATCAAAGGTGATCGGAGATTCTGACCAGCTAAGGAAAGAGGGGACAGCCGTTTCAGCGACGCATGCCTCTCTGTAGCGCACCTTGTGCGGGCGCTTGAAGTAGATGGCATCGGATCCCCCAAAGATCATGAGGCATTCCTCAGGGTTGGGAAAGCCATCATCATCCTTGCCTGCCGCGCCTCTTTTCTTGGCCACTGCCGCCTTGCCCTTTCCTTCCTTCGGCCCATCGACCTGTCACAGAAAGCGCTTAAGGAGTTCACAGTCCTTGTAGAGGTGCTTGATGGGGTAGGCGTGGTTGGTGCATGGGCTCTCCATGAGCTTGTCGAAGTGGTTGGGCTGACCCTGCTAGGGCTGTTTGCCCGCACGATCGGCCGCGGCGACCAAAGCGGAGTTGGCCGATCAGCGCCGATCCTTCTTATTCTTTTTGCCCCTTTGCATGGAGGGGCCCTCGTCTTGGTCCTCGCGCTTGGCCTTGCCCTTGTCCCGGCCTCTGCTAAAGACCGCTCCGACCGCCTCCTCGCCGGAGGCGTGGTTCGTGGCGATGTCGAGCAGGTCACGGGTGGTACGAGGCTTCAGACAGCTGAGCTTGTGGATCAAGGACTCACAAGTTGTCCTGGAGAGGAACGCGCTGATGACGTCCACGTCAACCACATCAGAAAGGGAGTTGCATCGTTTTGAGAACCTACAGATATAATCCCATAGGGACTCGTTGGGCTCATGCTGGCAACTCTTGAGGTCCTAGGAATTCCCAAGATGGACATACGTCCCCTAGAAATTCCCGATGAAGATCCTCTTGAGATCCACCCAATTGCGGATGCTGCAGGCGGGAGGAATTCAAGCCACGCTCGAACATGCTCACTCACATAGATGTGGAGGTATTGAATGATGAAGTGGTCATCATCCACTCCTCCGGCTCGGTAGGCGAGCCGAAAGTCTTCAAGCCATATACCGAGATTTGTTTCCCCGGTGTATTTGGTGATGTTGGTGAGTGGTCGGAAGCGCTGTGGGAACGACGCTTTCTGGATGCGACGGCCAAAGGCCCGTGGTCTCGGGCCGTCCGGGCTGGGACTTCGGTCATCTGGTCGGCGACCATGCCTGGGGTGCATGTCCCTGCTCCCCTCAATGGTCCGGCCGGGGGTCGTGCCGCCTGCTCTCACCGCCCCTTATTGGACGTCATCATCACGCCGGGCTTGACGCTGATTGTTGATGATGCTGCGAGCATCGCGGTTCGGTCTGAGCCATTCGCGCACAGGTGGTTGGTGTGGAGCGGGTGCCAGGTCAGGCCATGGCGCAGCTGCAGCCTCCTGTTCCACGCTCGGCGACTGCAGTGGTGAGTGGATGAAGCGATTCGACTGATGCGCCCCCATTCCCCCAGTGGGAAAAGAGGCCGTGAGCCGGTGTCACGACGCGGAGCTCTCCGCTTGTTGAACGGCGGCGGTTTCCACCAGCGCCCGGAGGTTTTGGTGGATCGCTTGATCCTACGGGTCGACAGGCTCAGCAAGGCCGCATAGAAGCATCGCTGCAGCGACGATGTTCTGGCCAACCCGAGCGAACTGTGGGGGATTGTTTCCTCCATCCAGGATGTTGCGTTGGACCTGACGGGCACGACCCCGGGCACCGCTCGCCGGGTTACGCGCGCGTGGCGCAGCGTGCCGTGCCGAGCGTGACGGCGCAAGTGGCGGCTGGCTCTGCCGCCTTTGTCGTAACTCCTCGCCATGCTCCTGCGCACGCGCGAGGGCCTCCGCAGTCCTAAGGGGTGTGAGTCTGTAGAGACCCCGCTACCACCGGCGGCTGTCCTGGAGCGTCCCCCATAGTGCACTCCCAGGACAGAGGGTGGCTAGGTGCCACGACGTTGCCGATGCTGGAGCCATCGCTTTCAACCTCGTCATCCACGAGGTTGTGGAAAGAGGTGGGAGCGTAGCCCGCCATCCCCACGAATTCAGATGTGAGAGGGGGTGGCGTCAGCATCTTTTGGGGCCCCTGCGCGTACGCGTCCGCGGGGAACGCGAGGCCGTAGGGGAACCGGTCGCATGACAGTTGCGGTGGGGAAAACAGGGCCCCTCTAGAGAGTCGGTGAAAGATATTAAATAGTGAGTAAAGAACAATATGTACGTTACTCACAGTGGGGTTTGAGCCTAGCGTGGGCTCGGAGCGAAGCGCAGGTGTCTCGTCGTCGAGGTCGTCGGGCGTCCCGGATCCGACGGAGGGTGCTCCTTCTCCGACGGGCGCTAGGACAAGTGCCTCCTCGCGGAGGCGAAGCATGCCGAGCTGGTCGGCGACGAAGTCCAGGCTTCTGAAGAGGAAGGTCTGGAACGGCTCAAAGACGGGAGGAACCCACATCCCAATAGGCGGGAGAGTGGGAAACTCCAGCGAGCCAAAGTGAATTGTATCACTTGAGCCCGTCATGCCGAGGATGGCGGAAAGGTGGGCCATCCGACGACCAAAAGCGTGAACGCACGGCGTCCTCTCCACGGATGGCGCCAACTGTCGGTACGAAAGGTGACCAACAAGTAAGTATTTGTAGTTTTGCCGTGCGTTGTGATCGGATGTGGTCTAGCACTCAATGACACAGGGTTTATACTGGTTCAAAGTTTGTTGTGGGGTTACAAACGAATGGGAATAAGAAGGGGGGTGTTAAAGGTTCGGTCGAGCTCTAGACCGAAGGGCCAAGAGTGACGGGAGCTCCTACGCGCGCTAAGTATTAGAACATATGCTCTGTGCAGCTTTAGAGTTCTAGAGCCGTGATTCCCGTGAAGCTGTTCGAATGCTCAGAATATCTAAAGATTAGCAGAGAGCGAGTCAGAAAAAATGACCGTCCTCTGTTGGGAGAGAGCGCATCCCCTTTTATAGGTGAAGGGGATGGCCTTAGAAGTGAGAGAGAGAGAGTGTGCGCTCGTGTTTTTACTAAGTCTTGTTGCCCACGCTGTCAGATACAAGACGGTCATCGGCGCCCACAATATTGTTTATGTCAGACGCGTGTGGAAGGCTTTATCGTGTTCGCCTGGTATGGCAAATGATGGCGCCCACAACACTATAAGGCAAATGCCGGCGCCCACAACACTGTTCGGGTTCTGACATGCCTGCAAGGTTACAAAGCACCCTTCTGCCAGGGCCTAGCGGTACTGTCCAGCACGTGTGCAAGGTACGGTCCTCTGTATTGCGGTTGACTTGAGCGCCTTGCCTTATCTGCTCCGTCTGATTCTTAGGTCCTCACCAAGTGGGCGTCCCCGATCGATCGTTCCCAGTCGGCTCCGACCGCGCTGGTCGGAGAAGAGCTGTAAGCAAAGGTTCGATGTATTCCCAGTCAGAAAAGCGGGTCGAAGTCGAAAGCGAGTGTTGTCCCCTCCTTGGCCAGGCCTTTCGGTCGAAGACTGGATCGCTCTTCCGGCCTGTCGTTTGGTATATGGGCCGGCCTAGGAGTCACACGTTGTTGTAATGCCGTCTGCTGGATCGAGCTTTTGCTAGAAAGCGGGCCTATCGGGGACCCTGGGTTTATGAACCCGACACAATGTAATAATGTTAATCCCTATATATTGTTGTATCTTATATGCAGTTTCGAAGATGTAATTGCTACAACACATTCGAAGATCCGGCCATTCTGTGTCTCCGCTCATGTAAACTTACTATTTTTTTTATAAATATCCTAATTCCTAGATCTAATTTTATTATGATGAAAATTGGCCATGCTGGTCTTGGTGCTGGCTTCTTTGCTGTTTGTGTTGCTTCCCCAGTTGATGTGGTGAGATGTCCTCAGGCGCTCAGTTAACCATTCCATTTGTTTGTGTTCATTTCCCTTTTTGTGGCAGTGTTGCCAAATCCACTCTCAGTGTTAAACTGAGGATGCTGCGCATGATAAAACCCACTCTTCTCTTTTGTACCCTTGCCAGTTACCCTATTCAAGAATCATACCAACCAAAGTTTCTACTGTAAATGGTGGTGTGCCTTATCCAAATTCCCACCAAAGAAAGTCAGCTTAGACTGTCTCTTTATGCCATAGTTTCCGAATTTGAGATCGATCTCTCTTTCCTGTATTTTTTGTGAGGTTCACTATTACAAAGTTACAATTTAACTCTATTTTTCATGTGCGGATTCTAATTCGTGGCCATGGATGCTGGTTGTTCCTCTAGAAGTCATCTGCTTCGTTGTGGTCATATCCCTGGAATATTTCAGTGTGATTGAAAATTTATTAGACTCTGAATTAATGGCTTCAGTCTCTACCTGCAGAGAAGTATCTAGCTTCCTCAATGTGGTCATATCCCTGGAATATTTATGTGTGATTGAAAATTTATTAGACTCTAAATTAATGGCTTCAGTCTCTACCTGTAGAGAAGTATCTAGCTTCCTCAAGTGTAAGTGTAACTGAGACTGATAAAAAGTTGCCTTCTTGCAGGTTATGTCGAGAATGATGGGTGACTCAGCCTACAAAAAGCACTCTTGATTGTTTTGTGAAGATGCTTAAGAATGATGTATGTTTCAGTTCCACACTGCTACTCATGTTATGATTCTCGGTTCAAGTTTAGACGAGCAGAAAATATACAGACATGACCTTCCACTGAACAAAACAATAGTATTCACTGTATCATGTGAACCTGCACATCTTAAAACCTGTATTTGGGAAAATTGGAATGGTTTCCTAACGAAAGCCCTAGCTGGAAACCAACGAACGAAAAGGCTGCGTACCAGCATGCCAGCACCAGCAGACCGGGACGGTTTATACACAGGCCGCGGGCGGCCGGGCGTGGGAGGGCCGCATCGCGCGCAGGCCAGGCCGCGTGCCAGCAGCAGCAGGGTCGCTCGCTCCCCCACGAGCGCGACTCCGAACGCAGTAACTTTTGCGTTTGTCCATTGCAGGCCGCCGATTCACGTTGTCTAGCTAGCAGGCCCGGCCCAGGCCCAGGCCCAGTGATCCCTCCCCAGGTTAGTACTCCGCGTCTAACATGCGCCGCGCGAGTCGCGACTTCTCCGGTGCCTTTCCTTCGACAATTCGCTAGACGCCACCGCCGCAACCGCAACCGCCTCCCGTCGGCCGGGCACGTCCGTGCGCACCGCACATCGGCGGCACTCGGCACGTGATCTGCACTGCATAGGGCGAGCCGGTTCCAGTTCCATCACCCCATCAGGTACGTATCTCTTATCCCTAATTAGTGTATGATTATTCCTAATCAATTATAGATCATGTACAGCCGGCTGCGGTCCTACGATCCCTAATCAATTTTTTCTCTAAATTGTAGCAGTGCCATGTCCCGCGATCCATCTAGACCCGTTCGCTTGTCTTATAATATGTACTTTTCAGCTTGTTTTTTCAGTCGAAACAATGTTTTTCTCTCGCAACAAATCAGCCAACAGTAATTTTAGCCATAACTTATCAGCCAAGCGAACGGAGAAGAAAAGGCGAATAGATGCATGATTTGATACAATCACAGATAGGGCTCTTCATAAACTTCTTAAGAGCAATACAAGCACTTCAAGAATATTCAGATGCCTTGGTGATAGTTGCTCCAGAGAAATCATCTAATGCTAATCTAGAAGATCAGCTGAAGGAAGCTTCTCAAAATTAAAATTGCTGAAGTACTATTTAAGATCTATAATGTCACGACAGAGGTTAAATGGATTGGCAACATTATACATTGAGAAGCGATTATTGGATGAGATTGATATTGCCACCATCATCGATAACTTTGCATCGACAAATGTTACAAGAAAATTTTGAGGTAATTTAATATGTATACAAATTGTTCTATATGAATATTACTTTTGAATTCATTTAACTGCTTATTGGAAACATTTTGTATATGTGTATATATATACTAGCAATGAATAGTATTACTAGTAGTATTATCATGTTTATATAAAAAGGCCCAAAATTTTAGTCTCGTTCGGGGTCCAAAAATACTCAGGACCGGCCCTGCTAGCTAGCTAGGCGTAGTAGATGCTCATGCAGTGTATCTAGCCGTAATTCGCACTAGGCTCTTTTTTTTTTTGTCAGGGACTCTCTAGATCGGTGACTAAAGTTTAGTTCTTATCACATCGAATGTTCGGGTGCTAATTAGAAGAACTAAATATTAGCTAATTATAAAACTAATTACATAGATAGAGGCTTATTTACGAGACGGATCTATTAAACCTAATTAATTTATCATCAGCACATGTTTACTGTAGCACCACATTATCAAATTATGAACTAATTAGGCTTAATAAATTCATCTCGCAAATTAGCCTCCATCTGTGTAATTAGTTTTTTAATTAGTCTATGTTTAATACTCCTTATTCGCAGGTCCAACATATCTGATCTGCTGATGCAGTGGAAGTAATGCTCCCAGTCTAGTTGCCATATTTGATGCTATTATCACGATATTCTCGTTTTTGTTGACACGGTAAGAAGCAAAGCTCACAAAGAAACTTATAGTAAGAAAAGATTGTAATATACCTTGTTCTATTCAGTCCTGCCAGTCTGCTTAGGGTCCAAGCATTGGCATAGCCGCCTTTGAAGTGATAATACTCTATCATACGCTGATTAATGGGGGTATTTACATACCAATTCACATTTTTACCCAATACATCAAGTTCACATTTGATTCATCAATGCAAGAAACATTGTCAAATGCCATTTGGATATATTTCGAAACACTCCTGCTACTTGTGGTTTCCACGAACTAAAGCTAAATACGGTTACAGTTAACAAGTTACAATGATAAAACCAAACAGCAGCCACCCCATTGCTGCTTTGCTACTAGTAATAACGAATTTTCTTCTGCAATCAACTTCAGACACTGCACTGCACCGCACTGAACTGAACTTGGCAATTGTGCAGGATCAGCGCCCTGATAGGCCGTGCGGAGTGCACTGACCGCCTGACGGATCGGTCAATGGGCCTGACGCTCCTGCAGGCAGCAAAATGTCCGGCCTGTTCACTGACACTGACCTGGTCACTGCGAAAGCAACAAAGGCTAGTCATTTGCGCGCGCATGTCTCTCCTTGATTGTACCTGGGGGTGGGGTTGTTTTAAAGTTTAGCTATGCCACGTCAAATCTTTGATAACGATTAGGAGTATTGCATAGGCTAATTACAAAACTAATTATGTAGATTGAAGCTAATTTACGAGATAAATCTATTAAATCTAATTGTAATTAGGCTTAACAGATTCGTCTCGCTAATTAGTCTACTCTTGTACAATTAGTTTTATATAATTAGCTTATGTTTAATCATCCTGCCCCCGGGATACAAACACCCCATCGCGAGATGCCATGCTAAGACCAAAGGTATCCGTTCTTACCCTCCGGAGGTATTTGTTCTAACCGGAGTGTCTTGCGCGTAGGCAAGTATGATGTAACCCAAAGTGACCATAAAAACAGAGCGTAGAAGGCACAGACTCAGGAAAAATCACCAGAAAAACAGAAGGTAGAATAGAATCGCGGAATATTGCAGACACATCACACAAATTATAAAGTACATAGACAGCAGTGGTCCTAGGAGAGTAGGAGAGGAGACAGCGTTTGAGTGCGCAAGAGGTGGTGGAATACAACATATTACAGATATAAGGTCCGTGACAGGACCATATGTCTAGGTAGATCGGCTATGAAAATGGCAGCTGGTTTGGAGCATGCTGTGATGACTACGGCTGGTAATGGAGCTTCCAGCTTCGATCTGACAAACCATAGCTGGTAGACGAGCTTTGGGCACGTCCAGAGCCTGTTTAAATTTTTGAAACAAAGGTGACCGTCCGGTATATCATAGCAAGCTTGTTTTAGGCGTTAGGTAACTGCTACTGCTGCTATACCTATAACAGGGAAGGGGGATCCTGAAAGGGGAGATCATCTGACGAGCTGCTGTCCAGAAAGAGAGGAAATAAATGGCAAAAGAAAAGTATGTCATTGTTTTTTCCCCAAAGATTTCTCACAATAGAAAGCTAATGTGGAAGCACCAAAAGAGCAGTTCACAGCAGTAAGGATCAATGCACATTTATGTAACCCTCACCATGGATATTTATGAACTAAAACATATACTGTCCTGTCACCTCTAATGCTCTGCTGGTAGACTAAAAACTTTTTTTTCTCTGAAAACAACTTTTGGAGTCACTGAACCACAACGCAGAACTAAAAAAGCTCATGCTTCTTTAATCATAGCCATTTGTAAAATTTTCCTTATAGCCTGTAGATCCATACCTTCAATTCAATAAAGAGGAAGAAAATCCATGTAGCTATTAGCTCCCAGCTTGTAAAATTAAAAACAAAGAAAAACAAAAGTAACATTAGTTTTCTTTGGTGTAGCTAAACTTGATTGAAGAAGGACCAGAGGTAATTCATCTTTATCTAGAATGAGAGCCATTTTAGTAACACACATAAAACTGAAATAGACACCACAGGAATTGCAAAGGAACTGCAACAGAGTATTAAAGAGGTCAAACAGGATGGCTGAGATGCTGAAGTGAACGGGGAGCAGTCTAACGCCCTTGGCTAGGCAATATGACAAACACATGGTGTGTGCTAGGGGAACAGGCCCTCTCACTGCAGCACATACACATCAATTATAGGTGTATATAATATATAATTTAGTAATTTTATTGGCAGGTAGGAAATATTTCTGAAATACACTTCATATATGCTTCTATAAAAGAATTGGGTTTCCTTTGTTCACAAAGGAAGAATACTAAAGTTAATCCTTGCAACCAGAGGCTGCTCTGGCACCCTTCACTGTTACGACCACATCATCAGACAGAACAACTTTCTTCAGGGTACACAGAGAAATCAAGCATCAAAATTTAGATTTTGTTGTGAACATTCAAGCAATAGGTGTACATAATTCATAAATCAAACATATAAAGAGAGTAACTCAACTCAACTAACTTGTCATTAGATAAATATATGCTCTTAAATGTATGCAGGGAATTCATATTTCAAACCTGTAGTAGATCAACTAATTTGTTCCTCTCTTTTTAATTTAAAGAGAGGAACAAAATATTGATTCAGAACCTATGTATGAGTGGCAATACTTATCTGCAATGCTACTCCAAGGTGGCCTCACTCTCTCACTAATCTCATATTAGCCTGCACATGCAAGAAAGCAACATTCCACCATTATTTTTCAGTCATCAATAGTTTCTGTGAGCATGCCAGGAACAATAGGGTATATGGCACCAGGTACCCCCAGTTACACTAGTCTTGTTTTTTATCATGCTAATACATGTATTGTTGTAATTAATACTCCTGTTTGTAAATATTTTTATTACCAGAGTACGGATCCAGTGGAAAAGTATCAAGAAAGAGTGACGTATTCAGCTATGGGATCATGCTTCTTGAAGTGCTTACAAGAAAGAAGCCAACAGATCCAATGTTTCGTGGACAACTAAGCCTAAAGATGTGGGTCAATCAAGCATTTCCAAGAAAACTTATCGATGTTGTGGATGAATGTTTACTGCAAGACCCTTCAATTAGCTGCACGGATAACTTCCTTGAGTCAATGTTTGAATTGGGTTTACTATGCCCAAGTGACATACCTGACGAAAGGGTGAGGATGAGTGATGTGGTTGTGACACTGAACAAGATAAAGAAAGATTATTCTCGTTATACAACAGTAGCAGGTCCCACATCATTTGGTGCTGTCGATAGCATTTCAATGTGCATGTAAGCAGTGCATGACAACTAAGTTACTCAACATACTTGTTGTCAGAGAATACCAAATATTGTCTTGTTACTAGATGCACTGCCAGTCATTGAACTTTTGAGTAACAGATAATAACAGTGAACAGAGACGTAAGGTGTATCCTGATTCTTCAGAGTATAGTGTGTATTTTCAGACTTCCTCACCTCCTATAGAGGAATTTCCATTGTTATATAAATTGAAACAGAAACCTACTTGCAGAAAAAGTTCCTGAATTCTCAAATTAACACCAAAGCATTACAGGGTGCAGAAGAAAGTGAAACTTACCACAGCATAAATGTAGCTACTCACATAACATTTGTGATGAAGTGGCTAGCCTACAAGAGATCTACCTAGCAATTTCAACTGCAGTACATAGCCAAGAAAAACAGTTTCCTACCACTTAACTACCTCGTCCTACAGAGTATAAAACATACACAACAATAATATCCTACTGATCAAACCACAGATTAGCAATCGTTAGGGAGTGGACAATGGACATACATCAATGTAGATTTTATATCCAGTTGATCAAGCCACAAATTTCAGGCAGCGTGTATCATTGTGTATGACTTGACAGCGGCAAGAACAGAACCTTGTTCCACACCTCACGCATGTGTAGTTTTCAGAACTACCACAAACTGAGCGGTAGTGCCGTCGAGATGAAGTACTCGGTGGACCCACAGTAGCCCTCAAATATGTTGGGACATGAGGAGGCAGGGATTCCAGATTTGCCTGTCACAGTTCCAGAGTGAAAATCTTTCCAGTATTGTACTCACAAAATAAACATGACAATAAAGAAACTTATAGCTCAAGGTTGCTTACTTCTTGTAAGACATCCATGAATGATCTTGCTGCCCTCTTCTCCAAAGCTTTCCCCTGCCTTGTCTTGCGTTTCATAATCTTGGACTGCTTTTTTTTGCATGAGAACTGTACAAAGGAAAGCAGAAAATAAAAGATGGCTTACATCATTGAACTAAAGTTATCAGTGGGTACAGCATTGAATGGACATCCACAGATCCACAACCCATAGACTATATAAGTATGTAACACAAATGCAGAATTTAAAGAAATTGTGAACCCAACCTTTGCAGTTTACAAGCTGTAGCATGTGGAGTTTAAAGATATATAAATTACTGACTTTAGGGGAATTCCAGATGCTAATAACATGGGTTGACAAGCTGCAGCATGTGAACCTCAAAGATATCTAAATGACTGGCTTTAGGGGCATTTCAGATGCTAATAACAGTCACCTTATTAATAATTTGCATTGTTGTTCATGCCAGATGTGTTAGAAGCGAACGTCTGCTTTAAATATTTTCTTTCAAGGATAATTTCAATCTTACTTTGAAACTTTTGCAATGGCAAGAAATAAATACAAATGTTTCTTATTCTGCAAACTGGATACTGCAAGCAATATAAAAAAATATGTCATACACAAGAAATCTGTATTTCAATACTTGTTGTTTACAAAGAGCAACATTTTGTCATTGAGCTTGTGCATAGTGTATCCACCTTATCCTTTTTCACATCATGGCATTACTATATGAAGATAATAAAGGAGAAAGAAACTGACCAGGGTCTTCCTCATCTGTGGATCCGTACTCATCATCATTAAGATCTACCACCTCAACCCCAGCATTATCGCTCTCAAGAGCTTCAAGGCGAGCTAATGCAGCCTGCATGGCATTACAGATATGAAGGTATCCATAATGGGACAGCAGAACATCAATCAAGGAGAATAATTTCAGACACAGTGATTGATCGGCAACCTATAAGTACAAAATGGTCCCAAACTGAATATGCATGGAAGCTGAATTAATTAACACCTCAAAAAAAAAGTCAAATCCTTTGGTAAGGAGCCATGAGAAAGGCACAGGCACCACAATACACATGGCACATAAATACGCATTGCAAACCCAGGATACAACTCTTTTCCTAAAATGTTTTCTATAGCATTTATTAGTATTACCAAAACTACGTACTTTTCAATGAGGCCAAATGGCCAATCATTCTTCTAAAAAACAGAAATAACAATAAGGCCAATCACTTGAAATGAAATGCTTCTTTTATACTTGCTAGATAGAATTGCTGACCACAACACATGAGGAGAGACAGTGTAGAGAGAGCATCTATCCAATTCTAAGTCCAGCACAGTGAACTGAAAAAAAAAATACTGGTTTCATCTATCCAATTCTAAGTCCTCCCGCGTGGTTTCATCTCCACACTTTTTTCAGTTCACTGTGCTGGACTTAGAATTGGATAGATGCTCTCTCTACACTGTCTCCCCTCATGTGTTGTGGTCAGCAATTCTATCTAGCAAGTATAAAAGAAGCATTTCATTTCAAGTGATTGGCCTTATTGTTATTTCTGTTTTTTAGAAGAATGATTGGCCATTTGGCCTCATTGAAAAGTACGTATCCAATTCTAAGTCCTCCAGCGTGGTTTCATCTCCACACCAACCATAAAAAAAAAACTGATAAATCACCGAATTACAAAACCACCATGGGGACAACCAGGACTCGAGGTTGAGGCTAGAGCAGAGATGCTACTTGGTGATAGTCATCTAGAATGTGCTCTTGCTTAGTGTTAGTTCTCCTCTGTGGTAGGTTTCAATTCATTTGGAATATTTGTGGTCCAGAATATTTTTGATAAACTTAGAAGTAAAATTTTAAACAAAATATACAATAAACACTATAGTTTAAAATTAACATGTAGACAAAAAAAATTGCAACAACTAAAAAGATTAAAAGTTAAAAACCAAATGTGAATTCATGATGCCATAGAAACAGATGCAGTAAGAGTTTACATAATTTAACCTTAAGTTTCAATTAAATATACACTAAAGCCCCACGATAGTGCAATACAAAGGATTACAACAAATATCATACTTTTTAATTTTTAATTTTTATTGATCGACTGACTCAAACTTCCGTGGTCTTCTCCTAAAGTATACTGCACTACTCCTATCTTTGTATGTGGGGAGAATACACAATGGCTACTTGGAAGGAAAGGGGAAGCCGCAGGAGCAGGAGCACCTAGGTTCGGTGAAGCTAGTGTAATCAAGAATGGATCCCCTTGTTACCTGGGCGCGGTTGTCAGAGCTGGCGAGCGCCGATGCCATGCGCGTGGCCATCCGGCGCCTGCGGGTGCTGGTCCGGCGGAACGGCCCGATGTTCCCCTCCTCCCCGTCCATATCCGGTCGCCAGCAGCAGCAGCCGGCAGCCGCGGGATTAAGCGGCGGGCGGCGGCGTGACTGGTGAGCGGCGGGCGGGACCGGCAGCCGGTAGGTGACTATTGCTACTGGGCTGCTACTCCGGCGTCGGCTCTTCTTCCTTGTCTTCCTATGGGCTTTCAAATGTTTGGGCTACTGGGCTAGCTGGATGATGGGCCAGGCCATGCCATTCAAAATAATACCCAATGAACACAATGACAGACTCACATCCTAAACTGAACCATGATCTTCTCCAGTGTTTCCTACACCAGATGTAGAAAGCCAAGCTTGTGCTTTCTGCTGTTCATCAGTGAGTCATCTAAGACCATGTTTGGCAGGGCTTTACTTTATCAGTAAAACCTTTTTTTTTTTTGCTTCGGCTCCACAAACGGCTCTACCGGTGGAGCTAAAACCATTTTGGCAAACCGTTCCATCTATCATGCATGGCTGAGAGAGGTCAATTGTCCAATATACCCTTGTGTACATACATGTGTAGTAACACTTGCAGCGGTACGTTTCTTTATATTTTTTTATTTAAGTAAATTTAAATTTAAAAAATAACAATTAAAAATAAAAAATAAAAATAAAAATAAAAAAAGATAACATAAAGTATTAGCAACTAGTATGCCCATGCAAATATGCAAATGCACGTACTGATAACGGAGCAAAACTGCAGGCGCAGCTCATTTTCCTAGTGGCAGATTGCGTAATTTCATCAAATCTCAAGGGTAGTGATGCACGGGCCTGGAGAAGCTTTTTTTTTTTCTTCGTCCCACCCCAAACTCATGTGAGAACATGCTTTTAGGGCTTCTACCCTATTTGGCGGCCTAAACCACATGGTACTACTTTCTTTGTTTAAAAAGTGGATAACTACTGCCACTGTGCCGCATGTAATTGACAGTATACCAAAAAAATATCACTACTAACTTGCTTTTTAGGTGGCCCCACACAATTTCAATAGTATTGACGATGATTTTCTACTGAGTAAGAGTATATATAGGCCACAACTCTAAATCAAATGCCTAAACAACTTTAAAATCATTTGTATAATCTGTTCAGGTACCCCATAATTCACGTAATTGAATGCAAAATTAAATTGCTTATTATTCAGCTAAATCCTCCAACTCAAATGTATTGAGTATTGTACTAGATTAGACGTACCAGTGAGCACATGATCCATCAAAGAAGACAAAATTCATAAGCAACAACAAATCTGTAGTTAGTGTCAATCAGCATTGTAGACAAATACCATGAAACATCAACCTTAGATGAGGCATGAGACCCTTCCTCACATGTTTGTGCACGCAATATAATGTTTGGTTGAACATGTTCGGGTGATCCAGCTCAAATATCTGAAAAGAAAAAAAGACAGAGTAGAACAAAACACATGGTAAAAGTCGCAAGCACATTTCTCTAGAAAATTTCGACAAACACCTCCTCTACATGGCTACTGAACCTACTTGAATGCCAAAATGTCCATTTGTGAGTGGTGCTATAGCGGCACATAAGTACTCCCTCAACCAGAAGTTATTATTATTTGGAGGCTGGATAGGGCCTCTGGCACTGTTCCTGTGTACTTCTTGGCCACTGTTGCCGTCCGCCCGTCCTGCTTCTACAGTCATGCCATGCTCACGTGTGCGCTTCGTGTTGGGAGAAGCTCAGTGGACCCCGCTCATGGTGGACCACGCTGCTGCCGTCTGGCTGTGTGCACTGCGTCAGTTCGCAGCGTATCAGGACTCAGCGCGTCGCTGCTCGGTTCGTCGTGCCGTGCACCGATGGACCCCGTTCGGCGTCTCTTCCTTATTGGGCCCAGCATTTATGGTCACAGTCCCCAACCCATCTTCGGACACGGCACCGCTGCCCCACAGAGCCGCACGGCGTTCCTCGGCAGCGCCGTTGGGAACGGCAGCGGGTTCTCCTCGGCTCCTTCGCCCGCCTCCTCGGCGCCGCCGTCGTCGTCGTCGCCGGGGGCTCTCCTCGGCTCCTTCGTATGTGTTCTTCGCCGCGCTTCTAAGGTGTGTTAGATTGATTTCTAATTTTAAATTGGGCCCAACGGCCCAGTTGAACCTTTGATCCGCGCCCTGATCAGGGGTGTTTAGCCCACTATGGCAGGAGGGCCCCTGTCACACTGCGTAATAAATAGAGGTGGGGGTCGGCGGCTCAAGTCACGATGTTTGCCTGAGCCGAGCTCCCCACCGACAAACCCTAAACCCGATCTAGTGAGGGGCGCAGCCAGTGACGGGAAGCACCTCCACCACTGCACTGCGCCGCCATCGGTCTTCACCGCCGATCGCCACTACACTGCGCCGCCACCCGTCTTCACCGATCGTCGTTGCCCTCACGCAGACACCAGCACAACAACCATGGCCGACGCCTCTGGATCGAAGGCCTATGATGGTCGGTAACCTAGCACTACTCCTCCCTCTAATCTATGTCCAATAGACGTACTAAGACATGCTATCCTTTTTACAAGAAGTACCCGGCTAGATCTATGACCATGTGATTAGAATAGTTCAACAATGGTATCAGAGCCAAGTTTTTTCTTGGGTTTTAGATCTAGAACGGGTGAACGATAAAACACAGAGTAGATCCGTTCGGATCTAAGAAAAGAAGAGGGGCACCGAACCCTAACCCTAACTGGGTGAAAGAAAAAAGAGGAGGGCTCGGCTTCAAATCTACTCGAAACCGAACCCTAAACCCGTAATCAATTAGGGCAGAAGAAGAATAGAGCAAATCCCTAACTCTAACCCGAAACCCTAACCCTAGATCCCCAATCGGTTGAATCCAAGAAGAACAAACCAGACCCAAATCAGAAGGGGAAGGAGAGGCCTGCCTCGACCGCTGCTGACAGCGCCGTAGTGCGGCTCGCCGGCGTGCGGGGAGAAGAAGGCCGAGCCAGGGCGCTGCTTGTCGGGCTCTGGCCAAGGGGGTGCCGTAGCCAGACCGCTCGACGGCGACCCGCTCACCCGCTGGGGAGCACGCTCGCCGGCGAGGGGGCCGACGACGACGTCGAGGCCCTGCACACTCTCGTCGTTGCCTGCTCTTCGCTCGGGCTCGCGCGGCTGAGTGAGAGAGAGAACGGGAGGGAAGGAATGGCACTAGGGTTTTGCCCGCGCCAGCCGAAGGGGGTTTATGTTTACCTGATAACGCCGCTCGATCGTCGGATCGGCGCGGACGGCTCAGATCGAGTGGGCCATTTCACGGCCTAGGTGGGCGCGTGCGGTCGCGGCACTTTGCCGCCCTAGGCCCACGTTGCGGCCTAGGTGCGGCCGGGCGCCGCGCAGAGGTGGTGGGCCGAGCCGAATTGCCGGCTTTGGGCCCAGTAGCAGTAAAGAGGGGGCCCAATTTTCCTTTTTTCCTTTTCAGTAAAATTGAAAATTGGAAAATGGCTCAAAAGAAATCAGAAAAATAAATTTTTCCTGTGAGTAAAATTCATTAAATTGAATTATTTTTCTGCTGCGTATTTAAAGTTGTTATTTTCATTATTAAATTCGAACCAACGGGAGAATTTAATTTTGAAAAATGGATATGTTTTTAGTTTATTATAATATTGTTATTATTTTGACCAACATTGATTAATAGCAATATTATGATGTTTTGTCATGTATTAATTTTATTTCTGCCCAACGGTGAAGTAGAATTAGTGTAGAGGACAATTGTATATTTTAATTTTAACCAACGTTGGAACTAAGGCATGCAATTGTTATTATTATGTTTATGTTCTCACTTCATATGAATTGTGTTTTCAGACGGATACAACTTGATGGGTTATATCAAAGAGATCCCCACTCTCAAAGGTGACAACTACACGGAGTTGAAGAAAAAAATTGACCTGGCCTTCATCTTGGCTGAGGTGGACTGGGTAGTCACCTCACCGTGTCCCACTGAGCCTGTAGCACCAGTGAGGGAGACAAATGATGCTGATGCCGCTTGGGCAACTAGAGAGAGGAATTTTGAATCCCAATAGATGTCCTATCACCTTGAGCATAGGAAGTGGATCACTACCAACAAAAAAATATATGGCTGTGATAAAGAACACAATTGAGCCTGCAATTGTGGGCTCAATCTCAGAGTGTGACACCGTCATCGAGTACCTTGATAGAATAAAGAGTCAATTCACTTGCTCTTTAAAGACATATGCTACCCAATTGATAAAGGAGCTGGTGACATAGAGCTACTCTGGAAATGGTGGCATAAGAGAGCACATACTAAGGATGAGCAATTTGGCATCTAAGCTAAAACCAATAGATCTGGCTCTCAAGAAAGAGTTTCTTATCCATCTGATTTTTGCTTTCTTGCCAAAAGAATTTGACACTTTTGTTGTCAACTACAACATAAAGCCCAAGAAGTGGGATTTAGAGAGACTCATGGCTATGTGTGTGCAAGAGGAGGAGAGAATGAAAGCTGCCAATGGTGGCACTATTAATTATGTGAAAGATAACAAGAAAAAGAATAATAATGCTAAATCCTCCTTAAAGCGAAAGGAAAAGGGTCCCATGCTGCATCAACATCAACAAAACAAGTTCATAGTAGAGAAAGACCAGTGTCTCTATTGCAAGAAGACGGGACATTATAAGAAAGATTGTCCCGACTACTTAAAGATGATCATAGCAAAGAAATGTGAGAACATTATTATGTTCATAAATGAATCCCTATATGTACAGTATTCGAAATCTGCTTGATAGATTGACTCAGGCGCAACTGTTCATGTTGCTAATTCTTTACAAGGATTCCGTTCGACGAGGACTACGCAAAGAAGCGAAAGACACGTTAAAGTTGTAAATGGAGTCCAAGCAGATGTCAAAGCTGTTGGCGATCTTTCTCTAGAGCTTGCTGATGGCTTCACACTTTTACTTAGAGATGTACTTTATGTTCCCTCTTTATAGAGAAACTTGATTAGTGTTTCATGTTTGGACAAGGATGGATATGATTGCCATTTTGGAAATGGCAAATGTAAGATAACATTTAATAATGCATATGTTGGTCTTGCTGTCTTACAAAATAAGCTTTATTTGTTATCACTACGTGATGATGTGAATGTTGTATGCGATGATGGAAACGTTGTGTGCGACATTGAGAATGTATCCTCGTCTGCGGATGTAAATAGAAAACGAAAGAGAGCTCATGATGCGTTGTCGAAATTATGGCACTGTCGTTTAGGCCATATTTCGAGGAGGGAATAGAAAAACTAGTTAAGAATGATATTATTCCTCCATTAGAGCTCTCAGATTTAGAACAATGCAGACAATGCATAAAAAGAAAGTATGTAAAGAAATTTAAGAAAGATAACAAACGAAGCGTAGGAATTTTACAGATTATTCACACAGACATCTGTGGTCCGTTTTCTGTAAAGAGTGTGGATGGTTATGATTCGTTCATAACATTCACAGATGATTACTCCCGTTATGGCTACATTTATCCAATCAAAAAAGAATAGAAGCATTGAATAAATTTAAGATATTTAAGGCAGAAGTTGAAAACCAACACAATTTAAAGATTAAGATAGTCATGTCCGACCGTGGGGGGAGTACTATGGTCGGCATACCCCATATGGCCAAGTTCCTGGACCTTTTGTAAGGTTCTTACAGGAGAATGACATAGTAGCCCAGTATTCTACACCAGACGAATCTCAGCAGAATGGAGTAGTTGAAAGACGCAATCGTACCCTGATGGATATGGTGCACAATATGATAAGTTACTCCACCTTACCATTGAGCCTGTGGATGGAGACGTTAAAAACCGCTATTCATATTCTCAATAGAGTACCAAGTAAATCGGTGCCCAAAACACCGTATGAGTTGTGGACAGGAAGAGTACCCTTACTAAACCACTTATGTGGGGGGGAGTCCTGCTGAGGCTAAAATATTTAACCCAAACATTGAGAAGCTAGATCTCAAGACAATAAGTTGCCATTTCATTGGCTACCCAGAAAAGTCAAAAGGTTTTCGTTTCTACTGTCCAGACAGACATACAAAGTTTATGGAAACGAGACACGCTGTCTTCATAGAGGATGAAATGATGAGGGGGAGCATGGTAGCTCGAGAAATTGACCTTGAAGAGAAGCGGTGTATGCGCCAACTCCGATGATTCATGAGCCATTTTGTCACTACCTGCTGCCGCTGCACCGACAATGCAAGATACTGTGGTGCCAGCACCTGTTGTTATTCCGCCTATGGCAACAGTGAATGGTGGGGAGGAACCTGTTATTCAGGATCCTGTAGAACCTATTGCCACACATGAGGGGGAGAAATGATCATTCATCAAAGTGGCTTGAGGCCATGGAAGATGAAATGAAATCTATGAATGCCAATAAAGTTTGGGACTTGAAAATAATTCCTAAAGGAACAAAAAAAGTAGGCTATAAATGAGTCTACAAAATAAAACTTGACTCTCAAGAGAATATAGAGAGATATTTGGATTGCAAATTACGTTAAGCACATCAGTAGTTGGTTGCCCTGATGCTCCAGTGGTGATTTGATCTCAGCTGCAATAGCATGTTACTCCGCAGTTCCCAATAAGTTATAGTTCTTAATAATTCTGTTACTTAGTAATGTTTCTATGATGTACAACGACCATAGCATCTATCGTGACACACGAAGTAACAGCAACCATATAACACATTTCACTGCGCCTCCATCAAGACAGGACAATTTTTTTTTATCTTTGTGTGGAATACAACACTTGCATTTCTGCCCTTCACCGTGTGAAACAAACCGGTGCAGCGGAGCGCGCCCTTCCGTGCTAGTAATATTTATGCTGCTGTACGAAGCTTGTTTGGCGTGGCTGGTGCCAAATTTCAGTCTTAACCTTCGTGTTATGAGTTGTAGCTGCTGGACTTGGAACTCATTCTGTTACAGTCAGACATAGACGGCTTTTTTTTTCTGTATGATCGCAAATATTCAACATTCAGATTTGTCTCCATGGAGCAACCACCCCATCGTGAATCAGGAGACTGCGGAGGTTGCCGGGCAGCAGGTTTCCTTTTGGTTCGCCCGGCGCGAGGTTTCATTTTGAACGCGGGCGGGGTGGCGAGGTTTCCTTTTGAGCGCCGGGCCAGCTTTTGCGCACGGGGTGGCGAGGTGAAAGCGCCGGGTGGTCTTTCACGCGGAGGCGAGGTTAAATCGCCCGGTGAACGATTCTTTTTTGTAATTTTTAGTTGTAGAGAAGAGATATGTGACATGCTGCTGCTCCTCCTGTGTGTAGAGCATTATTATTATTATTTCCTGTTTTCTGATTACACTGAGGAATTGATAATTTACTGTCCATACATATATGCATATACCATATGCATATTTACGGTCTGAAACAAGCACAAGCATGCTGGAACACAAAGCAAAAGCACAAATAAATCACAAAATCTATGTAGTACGGCATCGCCACAGTCGATGATATTATATATCTGACCATCAGCACTGTTTCTTGTGGTGGCCGCCCGCCGCCTGGGTACCTGCAGGTGGGCTGGTGGCTGATGATGGGCTGGTGCCTGGTGCCGCTTCACTGGCTGCCGGTGCCGGAAGTGATTTTCCCTGGACGCGGCGCCAATAGTTGATGGCTACTTGGGCGGCCTGCAAGATGGTGGCATCATATCATATCGTATCATGCGTCCATTTGAGTAGTAGTAACTGATTCTATATAATTATTATTTGGCCCTGGAACAGTACATGATAACAATAGTAAACCACGCACGCACCTCGTATATTTTGAGCAAGTCGTCTTCGGAACTGCTTTTCTTTAACTCGATGCAGCAGTCGAACAGCCGTATGGCAATCGTAGACTTGATGTCGTCCTTGAGATCATCATCCAGGGTGGTGGCGGCGGCGGGATTGTCGCCGCTGCCGGTCGTCTGGGTACCACCACCCTCGATCGCTGCTTTGACGGCCTGCAAAACAAAAAATTAAATTGCACGTCCAACAGTGAGGGATTAATGAATTTATAACACACATGGTATATATTATTATTAGTAGTACTAATTAACCCACCTCGTGCACTTTGTTCCCGAAGTTCAACGACGTCTCGAGGAAGGATGCTGCGTCGCTGCGACGACTTTCGTCCCACTTGTCGAACACCTGTTCCAATTTCTCCAAGAGCATTATGGCACTATGACGACGACTAGCTTGCTGGGCCACCAAGCGCTCGCTTACGTTGCGCGCCGCCGCCTCCATGGCTGGCGTCAGGCGGAACGGCGGTGGCACTGGCAGACCCGTGGTGGTGGCGCGCTGCATCTGGCAGCTCGACACCCAGGAATAGATGCAGCCCAACCCCGAGCCTCCCTCCAGGCTCGAGACCATCGCAGCCATGGCCTCGTCGATTCGCTGCAGGTCGACAAGGTCATTCCCCTGGCTCTTTAGCTTGTCGTCCCACCTCTTCTGCAGGTTTCCCACATTCGCATCATTAATGTTGGTGGTGGTTTTGGCCTCCGCCTTGGCCTCCTCCTCCTCCTTTGCAAAGCTGAGCAGCATTTGCACCACCTCGAATAAGATCATCTGTTGCAGGACCCTGGAGTTGGGAGCCTGTTGCTCTAAATCTTTGTACGCTTTCTTGGCTGCACTATTATCGCTTGATGTGACTAGGAGCGGCACAGTGCATTTTTTTGAGTTGTTAGCCTGCTGCTGCTGCTGCTTGCTTGAAATATCCTTATAGTACTCCACAGCAGCGGTAAGAACAGCCGATCGGGTTCGCCCGTTGATGCTCTTAGTGCTCTTGAATTGAAGGCGGACGATGAAGTCCTTCACCTCACCAGCGTAGAGGACGCCGACGGAAATTTCGCCTTCCTTTCCCTTGATTTCCTTTTCGTGGCCCCCTGATTGGATCTCTACTATCTTCAGGTCTTGAATAATAAGGGTGTCTGCTGTTGCTTTGTCGTCGGGCACGCTGATTTTGACGCGCGTGTCGATGGCCACAACACTCTTGAGCCCGCCTAAGCACAAGGCCATGGCTTCCATCACCAGCTTGCTGTTGTTGAGCTTCGCCGCCTCCGTGTCCGTGTCCGCAACCGGAACGGACGAGTAGGTTCCTCTGGATTTCTCGGCGATACGATACAAAACCTTGGGGTCATGATTCTTACCCAAGCCGAAGGCGTGGACCGGGTACTTGCTAAGTTCTTTTTCAAAACCACGGTCTAACTTGCTCTCTCCATCCGACACGAGGATGATGAAGCCAACACGATCCACGGAAGATTGACGACGTTTCTCCAGGGCCTGTATTAATAATCATTAATTACAGTTACCACACGATCGACAAACAAACATAACGCGCCTTCCCTAAAAAAAAACATAATGCGCCTGCCAAAGGTTTTACAATTATTTTGTTTATTAAGGCCATTCCTAGTGCAATATATATTTCATTACACTCTTTCTAATCTAATGGTAAGTGAAATGAAATGAGACCCACCACACGTTACATTCCATGGTTTCATAGATCTATGTGATTTCAGTTCCGTATTCGGTAATATCTGACAGTATTCGTATCCATAAAGAATACAAGTATTTAAAAGTTCTCTCCATAACGAGTGTGACCAATTATTTAATTTTATTATTACTAATGATGCATTGCAACCATTTAATAGTATATCTATAAATAATTATTAATGATACATAAAGATTAAATTAATTTTAGTATTTTCCTGATTTAGTTTTAACCTAATATATTTGTTGTTTTAAATTATTTTAATACTTTAGTTTATTTATTTATTGGTGCAAAATATTTTATATAATTTATACTTTCATGTTAAATATTTATATAAATAAAAGATTGATTGATTAACTGATATATTTAATAATTAAATATTTATTGATAACTATATTATTTCATGAGCCGTCCTTGTCTATCTTATATACACAAATACTTTAATCTCTACTTGTGTTGTAATTTTGTAATTCCAAAAATATTGATAAAGAAAATGGCTATTTGTTTTCTACCAAATTTTTTTCACTTGACCAGTTATTTTATTAAATATTATCCATTATAATTTTGTTTACTTCGATATTGGAGATTATTAGAAGTGTACTTTTGTTATCGTGGAACTTAGTAGTAAATTTTTTTTCATGCATGTTTATTTAACAATATACACTTTGAGTTGAATTGAGTAAATATCCGAATCTGAGACATTCGTTTTGTATTTGTATTCGAAAATATTCATATCCGTTTTTGAATTTGAATTAAAATATGATAAAAGGTGACACCCCAATCCGACTCAATGTGAATCCGATCCGTTTCCATTCCTACTCTTTGGCCTCTATCTAGTCATGATAAACTTATCAATTAATGATCTATATGTTTCTTCACCCACATCCATAGTTTTTTCCCTTTGTGTGGCACCTCTTTGTATCTTGAATATGCATTTAGTTGAGACCTTAGCTTAGACTATGGTAACTCTTGTTTTAGCCCATACCTTATGTTGTTATGAATATAAATTTAGGAGGTTTTGAACTGTGTTTCATGAGATAGAGTGGGTAATTTGTATACAGATTTAGGGGATTATTTTTAATTATGCTACGTAATGGTAGAGGTGGGTAATTTTAAATGCAAAATCAGAGGTAACTTTATGTGTTTTTCATAAAGGCAAAGGCGGGTGATTTTTCCAAAATAAATAGATCCAATGGCTATAATTAGCAATTATGGTTATATTCTAACAAATTAGATTAGAGGCCAGATGTTCCTAATTATTGCCAGAATTTATTTTTAGAATTTATCCTTTTTTTCTAGCGTGTCTAGAGAGAAATAACGTGGAGGCTCCATTCGGGTCTCTAATTAGTAACAGTAAGATGTAAAATAATAGGAATTGTATTCACGAAAGAATTATCCATCTTTGCCATATGAAAAATAACATAAATTTAACCACTAAATTTGCATCTAAATCATCAAACCAGCCATTATTGAAAAGAACCGAAGTAGCTTCTAAATTAGCACCTAAATTTACATCTATAAACTACCCGACACTTCCATTATGATAGATAACCTAAGTAACTCTCTAATTTGCATCTAAATAGCTCAAACTTTTATAAAATCAATCACTCGAATTTGCATCTTAATCACTCAAATTTGCATAAAAATGAAAAATATTCTCAAGTGGACGTCTAAATTAACAACACATTAATTATATGAACCAGATCGATATAGTTGATCTTATATGGAAACTCTAACAACTAATGTACACTAAGGATGCCACTTACGTGGAGGGTGCGCTCCAAGACTGGTTTAAGGTCAGTTCCACCCTTGCGCATAAGATTTTCCTGCTTTCGTTGCGCAGATATCCAATGGGCAATGGGCAGCTGTTCCGAAATACTATCACCGAACGCAGTCACGACGTCAACCTTGTGTTGTGTCGCGTCTCCATGGAACAACTCTCGTTTGATAAACTTCATCATCTCCAGCAGGTCCAACCTTGGTCCTGTTGCCGGCTGGCCCGTTGTACCACAGACATCGAGCGCCACAACTAGGTGTATGGGGAACGCATTATTACTAGGTACCGATGGTGGCGCTTTTACACGAATCATTGCTGTGAATTTTGATTTGGGGGTATCCTCCTTTGATTCAACTCGGATCCAGGGCAAATAGAGCGAACCACTTACTTTGACCTGCATGTGAAATGTTAATAATTAGCTCATTCGCAAAAAGAGAGAGAACAATTAGCTTTATCAAGAAAACCATAAAACAATAATTTAGTACAGTTATTAGCATCCAGTCAGCCTTGTGGAAAGCTCCTTGAGCAGCATAAAATAATATTTAAGTTGCTTTAACTGAAATACAGGATCAAAATTACCCTATTTATTACAAATCAAGTAGGAGTAGATATATACTATGTCCAGGTACATTTCAAAAATTCAAAACTATGATATTTCTCTCCAGTACATTACAATTAATAAGACGTTGTTAAGAATTGAGATGCATGGCAATTTCCTCGAGAAGCCCCCAACCCTTCACCCGCCCACCTACAACCTATCCACACTAATGTCTAATGATTAAATGCCAAAGGTCCTCTAGCCCAGCGACGAAGCCAGGAATCGATTCTTCCTCCAGCCCCTCCTTGCCTTCTTCTTTCTCCTCATGGCGGTAGCCTGGGCTAAGCCCGGGCTCCATGTAAATCATGGCCGTAGGGGGGCTGGAGCACGGGTAGCCCCCCCGCTGGCTTCGTCGCTGCTCTAGCCTAACCGGTTAGATGGCTCCAGCGGCTCCCCTCATGTCCTGAGTTCGATTCTCCACGGGGACGAAGGCTTGAGGGTAAAAAAAATCCTCTTATCTGTCCCACATCAAAGTACAGATCTGTAGCCGTCCCGTCTTACGGGGATGCAGGTGCTGCTGTATATGGGTGGGGCCAGGGTTCGGGGATTTTTCTCGAGCTATGTGAGAAGTTCATTTTCTTAATAAAATACCGGCGGGACGTCATGTAGTCTTCTCCAATCTGACTTAGTTATATTCTGTCTAATCTTTCCACGTCTTCCCATTCTAGCGTGGTGGATACTGTTTGAAGCCTCCATGAGGTGGTTTATAGTGTGAAATACATGTTAAGATATTTTTCTCACCGCTCATGATTACAACGCAAGAAAAACTCAGAAGACAAGAATGGTTCCGGGCAGGGTTTTCATTATGAAAATAAAAATTTATCCGAGGTAATGGATAAATAGGATATATATCGAAAATATATGATTAAATTTAAAAAAAAATTCAAATTATTTTGAAAAAAAAATCGTAGAATTTGACTTGACACTATTCACTATAGCAGCCAGTGGCTTCTCCGAGTGCCAGTTGCACTCGGGGAAGCCTTCCCGAGTGCAACACTCGGGGAAGACCCTCCGGCTAATCCTCATCCGGCAAAGGCGTCTTTTCCGAGTGCCGAAAATCGTGCATTCGGGGAAGGCTTTGCCGAGTGCCGTGCTGGCACTCGGGAAAGATTTGACGCCGTTGGCCGACGGTCGACGCTGTTTTTTTTTCTTCCCCGAGTGCAACACTCGGGGAAGATTTACACTCGGCAACATAAAAATGCGAAAAAACCCCGAAAATAATAGCAAAAAACCCCAAAAAAATTTTCGGGGGAGGCCGCCACCAGCCAGTGCGCGCTCGCCTCCATTGAAGTCGCTGCATTTTTTGCGCAAAATTCGCGGCTAACACGGCCGGCGGGATTCGAACTCACGACCTCTCCCTCACGTGTCTGCTACTCTACCACTGCACTATACTGTTACTTGTGTCTAAATTCCGTTATCTATCCTCATATATTATATTAAACCGAGAGTAAATTGCTTGTTTGAGGCCCTAAACGAATTCAAATCAAAAAGTGGTAAACTACAAAGTTTCATAACTTTTCGAGATGTACAATTTTCATTTAGGAAGTTTTCCCATCCGAGGTCGTTTGAAAAATTCAAATTTCAAATTTGAGAGATTCAAACGTAGTTTTGCATGATAAGATGATTTCAAATCAAAAAGTTGTCAACTACATAGTTTCATAACTTTTGGAGATCTATAATTTTTATTTATGAAGTTTTTTCCATCCGAGGTCTTTTGAAAAATTCAAATTTTAAAATTTTCTTCCCCGAGTGCCATCCCTGGCACTCGGCAAAGAGGCCCTTTGCCGAGTGCCATGACAGGGCACTCGGGGAAGCCAGCCTCTTTGCCGAGTGCCAGGGTGCGACACTCGGCAAAGCAATTTTTTTTAGTTTTAACGGCGTGAGCGGGCTAGGCCGTCAAGTAACATTTTTCTTTGCCGAGTGTCGCTCTTCCCCGAGTGTTGCACTTGGAGAAGAGGCCGAGTGCCGCTCTCGGCAAAGCCTCTCTTGCACTCGGGGAAGATTGGCTTTGCCAAGTGCCCGATTTTTGGCACTCGGGGAAGCCTGCGACACTCGGGGAATTTTGTCTCTCCCGTAGTGATTCCTAAGCTATTAAACACCACTTGTTCTCAGATAAAAACAAAGGGCAATGCTAAGGTACTCTCTTTGCCTAGAAGGAGGTAATATCACAAATACATCTAAGCTGTTGATTTTTCTTATATTATGAATTAGTTAATGAAATTAACAATGTCTAGAAAAAGGAAAACAAATCACTCCGATTCCCTTAATCACGGGTCACGGGAGAAACAAATCTTGCTCAATCCTCCTTTCTCGGTGGGTAGACATTACATGGTATCTAATTTTTAATTACCTCAGTGTCAAGTCAAAGACAATTTTTGTTCTTCTTCCATCTCTACGAACATTATATTATTTATATTAAAAGTGGTTACTCCCTTAGTAAAAAACAATTCTCACTTCCTGACGAGTGAAACAAATTCAAACTTGATCAAATCTACACAGGAAAGTACTAATACTTATGACGCTGAGTAAGTATCATTAGAATAACAAAGATGATCATTATCAGCAGTAGCCTCTCAAAATCAAGTGACTGCACATTTATATCTATAAATACTTAGCTTGTATAATTTTCAAGTAATAACCATGGTGTGCTAAAATATTCAAGTTCTAGAGCGCAATAACAGTTTCTCTTTTTCGTTAACACATAAATGATTGGATGTTAACACATAGATAGAGCGCAATAACCGTAGCTCTCAAAAAAAAATTGGACATGTTAATCTAAATCTTTGTTACATATATTCAGAACTGAACTTGAATTAGAAACTAATTCCAACTAGGAACACAAAGTTTCTCTCTTTTTTTGTGTTAATAGACATCATCGATTAATATATGCATGAATAATCTACCGGCTCAGTCTTTTGGAGCGTAGGGATAGTGTGTGTGGGTTTATAAAAATGAGTATGTGTATGTACAGCATTGATCTGCGTCCCTACTGTGTGATTAGAAAAATAGACTCGCTCGCCACACATTATACAAACACTGCTTCTTATGTATTTGTCAAATAAAAAGGAGAGATTATGATGGAAGCAAAAACAACCAAATCAAACCAACAAGAACAGCGGCTGGTGCTGCTATACTACATACTGCTACATATATATAGTGGAATGAAACAAATTACCTTATCGGCCGCCATATCGCCTTCAAGGCTAGCTGCTTCGAGCGAGGTACCAGGTTGGCAGGTACTGTACGTATAAGTTATAACACACGCGGCTGCCTGATGACTCTTATATAGAGCTGAGCTAACCTCGGCAAAGGTTTGCCTGTATATGTAATCTCAATCAAAGCAGCTTCCTTCGGGCTTCGCATTCCAAAAGGTGTAGGCCGGCCAGCTGGGGTATTTCAACGTTACAATAATTTACAAAGACGACAGATTTGTTGAGAAGGTAACTTTCTCAAAAAGCCAACAACCCACACTAATGATCAAATAAGAATTATTCGTTGAGTGCGCTGCCTTTTATATATAAATTGACACACGGCTTGACCTCGGCGAAATTTAATGTAATCAGGTCTTCCCGTCTTAAAGCTTATCTTACTACTATTACTGATTAGATGTCCCACCCACACGCACTAATGATCAACTAAAAATTATTCGCTGAGTGCGCGGCCTTATATATATAGGAATATAAATTGACACGGCTTGACCTTGACCTCTGCAAAATTTAACGTAATCAGGTCTTCCCGTCTTGTTTGATTGTGTCTAGACTACTACAAATCTTATCTTACTACTATTATACTAATTAAATGTTCCAACGGAGGCAACACGTTAACTCTCACCAGACACGCTAGGAAAAAAGATAAATCCTAAAAATTCTCATGTGCCTTTAATTTGATAGACTCTAATCATCGTCTCGATAATAGCCATTGGATCTATTGTAATTTTGTAAAAAAACCCCCACCTCTGCCATTACGAAAAATACATTAAGTAATCCCCTCATTTTATATCTAAATTACCCATATCTGTCATTACGAAAGATAATTCAAAATAACACCATAAATTTATATATAAATTACCCACACTTGTCATTATGAAAAGTAATTCAAAATAACCCCCTAAATTTGTATCTAAATTACCCACTTTGCCATTATGAAACATAATTCATAATAAACCCCTCACATTGCATCTACATTATCCCACCTCTCAAAACTATATGTAAATGCTAATATATGCTATTACAAAAAAAATCAATATCCATAAAGTACGAGACATATATATTTCTAAATTGTAAACTTCCACAATTGTGAAAGTATACTATTAATAATTAGAGGCCCGAATGGAGGCATCATGTTAACTCCAACCATACACGCTAGAAAAAAAAGATAAACCTTAAAAATTCTCACAATAATTAGAAAGATCCGGCCTTTAATTTGGTAGACTCTAATCATCGTCTTCGATAATAGGCCATTGGATCTATTGTGATTTTGTAAATAATTATGCACCTCTGGCATTAGAAAAATACATAAAGTAACTCCTAATTTTACATCTAAATTACCCAACGTTGCCATTACAAAAGATCATTTAAGATAACCCCTAAATTTGTATCTAAATTACCCCCACACTTGTCATTATGAAAAGTAATTCAAAATTGTTGGGGGACGCCCTTGGTGCGCCACGTCGTCCTGGCCCTCGTCCAGAGACTAAACCCTCGATCGCCTCCTTCCCCCCACACTCAAGAGAGCAACCAATGCGGCAATTGTCTCACACGACCTAAATACTGCCTCCGGCAAAACCTACAGGTTGAGCATCGCCCGCGAGGATGCCTAGGCGAAAGGAGGTCACCACGAAGCTAGCTCCGTTGTGTCGTGGGATGATGGAAGATGGTGGTCCCACGGATGGAGCCCTCGGCGGCATCAGGAGAGTAGTTTGGGGGAACACGTGGATTGCCCGTGGTGCCCCTACGTCCTTGTAATATAAAGCCTGGCACAACAAGGGCAAAGTGTAAATTTGCCAAGCCACTAGGTGTGCCCTATAAATACCCGATCGCTGGCGTTGTAATGGATGATGAATTAATGGTCATTTACTTCGGAATTTATTATTGTTTCTCCCAGTCCACCTTTGTCCAGCCTTTGCTTTATTTATCCTGTGGGGCCTCCTTGGCTTCCGCCGCACTATCCTTTAGCGAGGGTAGGAGACCAAGCGAAGCCCTACAGTTGGCGCCATCCGTGAGGACCCCACCGTGCCACACACAACCTACCTACAATGACATGGGAGATGCAGAGGACCCAGAGAAAGGCACATCATGTTGGTCATAAAGGCACAACATGTTGATAAGTGTCGGCCCTGCAAGGGTGCACGGGGTGCGATGGCCTAGGGCCCATGGGAGGGGGGGGCTAGCCTAGGACCCCACGTATACAGGCCCTCAGTACTGCAGGCCCTTTAGCCTTTAGGTATACTACACGTAACCAGTGCCCGCCCTGCAAGGGTGCATGGGGTGCGATGGCCTAGGGCCCACGGGAGGGGGGGGGCCTAGCCTAGGACCCCACGTATACAGGCCCTCAGTACTGTAGGCCCTTTAGCCTTTAGGTATACTACGCGTAACGCGTGTCTACGCGAACGCTCGCCCGACGCCCAGGACCCTACGCGAACGGCCGAACGCCCACGCCACCAAAGGGTGAATGCGAATCGCTGTCCGTAATCCATCTCGTCGACACCGCGCTTGCGGCATAGGCACTGCGTCTCCCGTCCGGCTGTCCAATGGTTGTCCGGTACAATGCCGCCGGGTAGGCCGTTGTAACACCCCGGTGTTATGCCAGCATTTTGGCACTGCAAATCATGCATATTATGCATCATCAAGCATCCTAATCATACATGCCTAATCATGTAAATAATAACTGAAACCATGCTTCGAAACATATGAAACATGCTCGTGAAACATGAATGTTGCATACACTTGTTTAGAATTGTTTTTGCCCTAATTATGCTTGCTAGGTTAGGAAAACATGTTTGGCTATAATTGTAAATCATTTAGAATTATTTAGCACAGCTTTTAGAGCAAAGTTTATATTCAAAATTTTGCCAAATTATGCTTTTAAAAATAATTCTTCAAAAATTGGGTTTTGAATTATTATTGATTTTTAATTGTAATTCAACATCTACTTGGAATTTGATTTTGGTCATAAAAGCAAAGTTGCAGAGGATTAAATTCTAAGCAACTTTTATTTTTGGGACATTTTCAAAAGAAGTCATTTTCTTGCTCAAAATGATATTTGAAAACTGGTATTTAAAAATTCCTTAAAAATAGAATTTGAAAAAGGGTTCTCTCCTTTCACGGGCTGCCGCCTCCCTTACAGCCCTTGATGAAGCCGGCCCACGCTCCACCCGCGCGCCGCACGCTTTCACCTCGCCCGGCCCAACTCGCGTCGCGTGCCTGCCTCTGCCTTGCTCTGCTCACCGGCACTTGCCTCGCGCCTTGCGCGCCGCGCCGTTCCTGCGCGCCGCGCCCCGTCACAGCGTCGGCGCGCTCACTGTGTCGCCGCCATGCGCCGTCGGCGCTTGCTGCCTTGTGTGTGCAGCCAGCCAGCCCTCGCCCTTCACGCGCTCGCCTTCATCTGCTGCCCCCGCTGCGTTCCCCACTTCACCCTCCCGCTTCGCTCGTAAGCGGCAGAGTGTGGCACGCCCGCTCTCGCCACTGAACGCCGCCGCTGCCCCGCCGGTGACGTACCCCTCCTTCCACGCCTTCTTTCTTTGATTCCCGCCGCCAGCAGCTCCGCCTTGGGTCCCTGCCTCGCTTGCGCTCGCTCGCGGCTGTCGTCGTCGAGGTAAGGGCCGAGCTTGACCGCCTCATTTCTCTCCGGCGAGTGCGCTGCCGCGGTCGCGTCGACCGTCACGCCACCGGGGCAACTCCACCCTCCTAGTCGGTGTGGCTCAGCGTGGTGTGCACGCTGGCACCGTCTGCGCCACCGGAAGAGCTCGTCGCCGGTGAGCACCGGTCGGCGGGGCTCCTCCCTTGCTCTCGGGTCACTGACCCATGGGGCCGCAGGGCCTAGCCGCAGTGGCCGGTGGAAGTTCCGGGCGCACAACACCGAGTGCACCCAGCATTTTCGTCGTCTAGTTTTAAAAAGGATTTAAGAAATGCTTTTTCAGAATTCTGTTAAATGCTTTGGAAATTTATAACTTGCTCAAATTTGCTCCAAATTTGTTGAAACAAACTTTGCTAGGTTCCTTGTCACCAGATCTACATGATAAAAATATTGCATGTCATTTTTGAGATACTTTTCTGTAGAGCTTTATTTAATCCTTGATATTGCTGATATCTTGTAAAATGTGTAGTAAAACCTATATGTTTCAGAAAAATATGCTTCCAAGTGTGTTATTCTTCTTGTGTAATGTACTTCCTAGGAAAAATATATGCCATGCATGTCCTGTAGAAAAATTGGGAGATGTAGTTCAAGTGCCTTTAATGGCTGATTTTTGTTATTTTTGCTAGAGAGCAAAATTTATATAAAACATGCATGTGATAATTTTTGTACAGTGATTATTTGCTGTGTAGAACATAGGAAAAATATTACATCTATTGTTTGACACTTTTCATAATACAAAGTATTTTCCTATTCATAATTATGCCATAGCTTGTCATTTTTGTGTAGGCTATTCCACTTATCCAAATGTCATAAAAATCTGATGGTAGACTACTTAGGGTAGTACTGTGCTATGGTATTTTTCTAAGATTTTTCTAAGCTATAAAAATAGATGTTGCTATTCAAACCTATTATTAATTAGGGTTTAATCAAATGATGCTTTATGCATAATTAAGGAATTAGTGAAGCTTTGGTGTATCTTTGAAGCATTTAATGAGATGTGTTGACTTAGCATATTAGTAGTAGAAGAGAATACAGTAGATGACATGTGCTTGTAGTACATGTTCTTGGATGATGTTGACTACCTTGCATTCAAGCATATCCATTGTGCTCATTTCATCCGATGCGCCTTTTGCATAAGCACTTACGCACATGCATCATACAGGATCACAAACCGAGAACCCAGTCATCATACCCGAGGAGCCCGACGAACAGCTCGAGGTGCAAAGTGAGCAGAAAGAAGGCGACGAGGAGGGCGTTGAGGATCTTCCGGAGTGCCCGATCACCGCCTCGAGCTCCTTCGAGAGAGGCAAGCCCGAGCATTTTTCTCCCGGTTTGCAATTATTAATTAAATGCTTTACTTTAATTGATGCATTACGTTCAGGAGTTGTTTGCAACCGTTCTTTGCATTATACCTTGTCTACCTTTGTTATACTATATCCTTGTTACCACGGTATCCATGATCGAGTTAATGCTTAGGTTGGCTTAGACCGGTAGAAGTCGGGTGATTTTCTGTCACCGCGAGCTATAGGTGGTTACCGGATCTGCTTGGATAACTATGTAGTCATGGTATAACTAAGTGTTAAATGAAGTTGAGACCGGACGGAGACTTACGAGTTTTGGACTCTAGTGCTTTCCGTCATTCCAGGTCGATTAAGGACCGACCATTGTTGGGCCTC
Source organism: Miscanthus lutarioriparius (assembly GCA_904845875.1). Lineage (NCBI taxonomy): Eukaryota > Viridiplantae > Streptophyta > Magnoliopsida > Poales > Poaceae > Miscanthus > Miscanthus lutarioriparius. Next base: position 91,004,127 of record CAJGYO010000014.1, read on the forward strand.
AAGTCATGTTGAACGATGCCTTACATTTTTGGCGATAAAAGTACCTTTCGACCGCCAAGTCGGGAGATTATTCGGGCCGAGTAGATTGCCATGACGCAGACTTGTGCTGGGAAGCAGGTGTGGTAGGACACGGGGCGAGATGATAAGACCAAAAAGTGCGATCGGTCGGCCCCGGGTACATGTGGTTCTGGCAAACTCAAGATTCTGGATAGTTGACTCGGTGACCGATACCTCACTTTAGCGGGTGAGTGAGGTTTGTGTAAGGAATAAATCACCAGCTGGTTAGGAATCGATTCGAATCGCCATCGCTCCTGGATAGTGAGCACTTGACTTGAGTTACTTCATCGTAGTAATGATTATGGAACACTTGGACAGTTATAATGAATGTGACATTATGGAAGTTGTTAATGATCATTGATTATCATTATTTACTTAATCAAATGTTTGCTCTAGTATAGGTGCAAATCTAGTCAACAGGTTAATAATAATTAACTTGACAATAATGCTTTTGAAAAGGTTCTTGAAATGCTAAAAATGCTTCTTTTGCAAATGAGTTAGCTACCCTACTATAAAGCCTTTCATAATCCTTGGTGTCACTTTATTTTCAGTTATGTCGGGTAAGTCTAGCTGAGTACCTTCTCGTACTCAGGGTTTTATTCCCACTTGTTGCAGATGGGCAGATGTATTACGGCTACTGTATCAACTGCCTTTATCCAGCGATGGGTGATGCTTAGGACCATGGGCATGGTCATTCCTTATGTCTCGTCTGATGCTTTTGTTGGAGATGATCATTAGCTGGCACTGTATTTGAACTCCGTATGAGTGTGTGTGGTTTTGAACAAATGGCTTCCGCTACTTCTATTTGAACTCGTTTTGTAATAACTATGTTTAAACTCTGATGTATCTGGGATGCGAACTTTTATGTAATATGTGATGGTGACCGCTAAACTTATTACAATCTTGGCTAGTATTTGAGTTGGTTTGAAATCCTTCATGATTTCACGGACTACCGGGTTATATGGGCTTAAGTTTGCTAAATCGTCTGCTCTGGTGGATGATTTTCTTACTTAATTTCGTATAATTGGTCGGTTCTGTTACAGCTGTCATCAGAGCATGGTTTAGCGTGTTACTGTTCACAAGTGTATTTAAAACAAAAAGGCATTTGAAAAACATGATTTCCAAACTAAAAAGTGTGCCAGTGGTCATATCCTTTATGCTCAGTTAAGGACTTTAGGTGGCTTAATTAAGTACTGACTTGGAGTTCTTGCATCATATTTCTCTTTCGTTGCTCATACGGTGTGCTATTGTATGAGTGCCACTTGTTTGAGTGGTAGTGTATGGATCATTTGCCTCTACGCCTCGGTAAGTGTGAGTTGTGAGAGCATGATGGGATACACCGCCGATCTAGGGTGAATGCTTATATGATGCTGGAATAATTACATGTTCTACGCATGTTTTACAAAGGTATCTCATGTGTGGGTATTCCGTCTGTTGAAGCGATGCCGTCAATAGGACGATGGTTCAGGTAGTTACTACTGTTGTACACGTGTCTAGGGATTCGTGTAGAGCGTGTAGATAAAATTTACTGCTTTTGTGCATTCATCAGGAATTGGGCTAAAATGAATCTTCTGCAGGTACATAACATCGTTATCGTGTAGAACGTATTAGATACGTATTTGAGAGATCGTTTGTATGCCACCGAATTCATCGCTAGAAATTATTTATTTCATAAGTTTGTGAGAACGTACGGCACGTACATACATCATAATACTTACGCATTTCATTCATGTCATGCATTCCTCCCCTTATAAATTGATTATCTCATTTCGATAAAAGTTGTATCACCTAAAATATGTTCCCATAGAGTAATAGAAGAAATTTTGCTACAGATGGCCCGCATGAAGCAGACCGTCCGTAAGTCCACCGGAGGAAGAGCACCTCGACGTCCGTTGGCCCTGAGGGAGCACCGCACCACGAACACCTTCTTGAGCGAGTTTGGCATGCCGACCTTGCTTTGGAGAGTGCTCCATGATGTGGGGTACCCAGAGGGTCAAGAACCGGTGTACTCTTGGAATGAGAGCCAGTTAGCAGAGGATGGACTTGCAGTGGTAGAGATCACAGTTCCTGCCCTTAGTGATGCTCCAGAATGGGATGGTTGGCACTTGGAGTTTGAAGGCCGCACTTCTGTTGAGGGTGCAGAGGGAGCAGCTTTCCATGTCATCAGGGACATCATGAGCAGATTTCCCAGTGAGCTTGCAGCAGCTCTAGCTAGCACCTTTCCTAGGGATGATCCTCTTGATGCTATTTGGGTTTAGCCTCAGGGAAGTGCCTTGGTCAGAGGTCCAGCTGAGGGATAGGCTAGCGACAACCATGCTATGAGTGCTATGTTCGCCGCCATCAGAGCGTATGAGGGTCTTGAGAGTACCTACTGGACTTTGACTGGCTTACGTAGTCATGATAAGCTCAAGGTAAGAAAGCAGAAGAAGAAGCAGGCACGTGCTATAGCTAGTTTGCAGGAGCAATTGGCTGATATAAGCTTACAACGGGACCAGGCGGTAGAGAGAGGTGATAGAGCTATGCAGCGGGTGCATACGTTGACTCAAGCCAACAACAATGCAGACCGCATGATTGGACAGTTGGTTCAGGAAAGGAATGAAGCCTGGGATGAGAGGGACCTTCTGCTGCAGAGGGTCGATGAGCTAGAGGAGTACAACGTCAACCTACATGAGGAGTTTCACGCGCTCTACAATGGGGTTGGCCCATATGCTCCTCCAAACGCCGCTGGCATGGACATCGACGACGACGAGGACGAGCCTGTAGTTTCACTTGGGGGCGATGGTGACGTCTCCGATCCCGACGATGGCCCCGAGGAGTAGGCTAGTTGCCTTGCGTTAGTGTTTAGGTCCTATCGCGATGACCTTTCTTTTGTTGGCATGTAACCTTATGTATCTTGCTTCGAACTTATGAGACTTGGCATGTGATTGGAACTCGGCTAGTAATGCGATATCTGAATGCATAAAAGTCTAGTGTATGTATGCTGGCAATTTGGTTGTATGGACGTGATGTTTGCTATTGAAGTAATTTAATTAGTGACGTTGTTTTAATTGGGATGCGATTATTGTGCCACTGTTTTATTGTATGAATTTATTCTCTCCAGTAAATTCAGTTTGGCATAATTTTTCATTCACTCACGATTATTACAGCTTCACTCAAGCATTACTTGTTGCTGAAATATGCAGATGACAAATACTCGCCGTACCACGTATGAGGCCGCTGAGACCGGTGCTAACGGTGCGGGGATTGGTGGTGGTGGTGGAAACAACATCAACAACAATGAGCCTCCCCATGAACCGCATTTCCACCTCCTCCCCCGTTTACCCCAGAGGTGTTCCTCGCATAGTTGCTCGGCAGTCAGCGCAATACGGAACAATCCCAGAAGAACATGGAGGATTTTCTGCGTACTATCGCCAACAATGTTCAGCGCGGTAACAATCAGGGTGGTGGCATTGGGGTGAATCAGTACAGCAGCTTTAAAGATTTTATGGACACCAGGCCGCCAATATTCAAGGAAGCAACAGAACCACTCGATGTTGAAGAATGGATCAACACTATGGAAGATAAATTCCGTGTGTTGAGAATGACTGAGGTATTGAAAACTGAGTATGCTGCACATCAGTTGCAAGGACCAGCAGGAATGTGGTGGAAGCACCATCGCACAACCTTCCCTCCAAATGCTTAGATTACGTGGAGAGAGTTCGCTGAGGCCTTCCGTGGAGTTTATATTCCACCCGAGTTGACCGAGATGAAGTTGGGAGAGTTCTTGGCATTGAATCAGGGCACCAAGACCGTGACGCAATATTTGCATGCCTTCAACAACTTGTGTCGTTATGCTCCCGACATGATTGACACCGATGCTAAGAGAATCGCCAGTTTCAAGAGAGGACTCAATCCAAAGATGATGAAGCATGTGGGTACCAACACCCGCGCTAGATTCAATGACTTCATAAGTGATTGTCTGAAGCAGGAAAAGAACAACAATGCCAGCACCGCAGCCAAGACTCACAAGAGAGCCCTAGAAGGTGGTCCGTCCCAAGCAAGAGCACCTACGGGAGGTTGTCCTCCCTATCGTCCATCTGCACCTGGCGCTAGGTTTAGGCCACCTCAGCAGAGAGGTCAGAATTTCAGGGGACCACAGAAGCCTTACAAGATGGCAGTGCTATCCAACAAGGCAGCTGCAACTGCGGTACAAGGCAGTTCCAAGGGAGCTGTGAGATCTGCTGGTACAGTAAGGGGACCCTGTTACAATTGTGACTAACCCGGCCACTTCTTAAGGTTTTGTCCTTATCCGCCCAAGAAGAAGCAACAGACTTATAATGCTCGAGTGCATAGTACGACCGTGGATGAGATTCCTGAGGGAGAACCTGTAACCGCTGGTAAGTTTCCTGTCAACGAAAATCCTGCAGTTGTTCTATTTGATTCTGGATCATCGCATTCTTTTATGAGTCAAGCATTTGCACAGAAACATGAACAACTATGCACGGAATTGGGTTATGGTTACCGTATAAGTTTAGCAGGGGCTGATGTTTTGACCAATCAGATGGTTCGAGGGGCAACCCTTGAATTAGGTAGCATAAAGTTTTGAGTGAACTTGATAGTTATGCCGGGACTAGTTCTGAATGTCATTATAGGTATGAATTGGATGAAGGATTGGGGAGCAGTTATAGATACAGGAAGTCGGGTACTTACCCTTAAGGATCCCCTAGGTGAGGGTACTTTCCAAGTACCATTGCCTCGGAGAACAGACCTTATAAGTGTTACATGTGCTACTGAAGTTATTCCTATTCATCAGATTCTGGTAGTGTGTGAGTTTCCGGATGTATTTCCAGATGACTTACCTGGTCTTCCGCCAGATAGGGAAATTGAGTTTGGAATTGAGTTAATCCCCGGAACAGCTCCGATTTCAAGGAGACCCTATCGGATGCCTCCAGATGAATTAGTTGAGCTGAAGAAGCAACTAAAAGAGTTATCAAAAAAGGGGTTTATCTGGCCAAGCAAGTCTGAATGGGGATGTCCCGCCTTATTTGTGAAGAAGAAGAAAGAGGGCACGTTGAGAATGTGTGTGGATTACAGGCCGCTGAATGCTGTAACCCTCAAGAATAAGTATCCCTTGCCTCATATTGATGTTCTATTTGACCAGTTAGCCAAGGCTAAGGTGTTCTCAAAGATAGATTTGAGATCCGGTTATCATCAGATCAAGATTAGGCCACAAGATATACCAAAAACTGCATTTTCCACCAGATACGGGTTGTATGAGTATCTTGTCATGTCCTTTGGCTTGACAAATGCTCCTGCATACTTTATATTTTTTATGAATACAGTTTTCATGCTAGAATTGGATAAGTTCGTGGTTGTGTTCATTGATGACATTCTGGTGTACTCCGAGAACAAGAAGGATCATGAAGAGCACCTGAGAATTGTCTTGACCAGACTTAGAGATCATAAGCTATATGCTAAGTTTAGCAAATGCGAATTCTGATTGAAGAAAGTTCCTTTCCTTGGTCACATTTTGTCAGAAAATGGAGTTTCAGTCGATCCAAGTAAGGTGCAAGAGGTTATGGATTGGAAGGCACCGACCACAGTTCCTGAGATTAGAAGTTTCTTAGGATTAGCCGGTTACTACCGTCGTTTTATACCAGACTTCTCGAAGATTGCCAAGCCAATGACAAGTTTGCTATAGAAAGATCACAAGTTCGTGTGGACAGAGGAGTGTGAAGCAGCTTTCCACACCTTACGGAAACTGTTGACCACTGCTCCTGTTCTAGCACAACCGGACCTTGAGAAACCATTTGATGTGTTTTGCGACACATCGAAAACTGGATTGGGCTGTGTCCTTATCCAAGAAGGAAGAGTCATTGCTTATGCCTCACGTCAATTGAGAAAGCACGAGGGCAACTATCCAACACATGATCTTGAACTTGCTGCAGTTGTGCATGCCCTAAAAATTTAGAGACATTATCTACTTGGTAATGTGTGCAATATTTTCACAGATCACAAGAGTCTCAAGTACATCTTTACCCAACCAGAGCTGAACATGAGACAACGAAGATGGTTGGAATTGATCAAAGATTACAACTTAAATGTGCAATATCATCCTGGAAAGGCCAATATAGTGGCAGATGCTTTGAGTAGAAAGTCACATTGCTTGAATGTGCAGCCCTTACTTGAAGATGGGTTCGATCTGATGCATCCTGCTGTGTTACATAGTATTCAGATTAGTTGCTCTTTGGAGAGTAGGATAATAGAAGGCCAGAAAACGGACAAGGGAATATTTCACATCAAAGAGAAAATAAAAGAAAAGTCGTCTAAGCACTTTAAAGTGGATGAACAGGACGTGTTGTGGTTTGATGACCGTCTTGTGGTTCCCAAGGATCGAGAGCTTAAGAATAAACTCATGGATGAAGCTCACCTTTCTAAGCTATTTATCCATCCGGGAAGTAGTAAGATGTATCAAGAACTAAGACCTCGTTATTGGTGGACCAAAATGAAGAAAGAAGTTACAGCATATGTTGCCAGATGTGACACGTGTTGTAGAGTGAAAGCTATTCATATGAAACCTGCCGGTTTGTTGCAACCTTTGTCCGTCCCTAGTTGAAAGTGGGATGATATAAGTATGGATTTTATCTCGGGTTTGCCCACTACTCAAAAGGGACATGATTCAATTTGGGTGATCGTGGATCGTCTTACCAAGACCGCTCATTTCTTGCCTGTCAAGACAGATTATCGACCACCTCAATATGCCAAGAAGTATATTGTAGAAATTGTGAGGTTGCATGGTATATCAAAGACTATAGTATCTGATAGAGGGCCACAGTTTATGGCTCACTTTTGGGAACATTTGCACAAAGGCTTAGGAACTAGTTTGATTCATAGTACCGCTTATCATCCTCAGACAGATGGTCAGACTGAACGAGTGAATGCTGTTTTAGAGGATATGTTAAGAGCATGTGTGTTGTCTTCTAGGGGATCATGGGAGTCATGGTTACCATTAGCTGAGTTTGCTTACAATAATAGTTATCAAGAAAGCATCAAGATTGTTCCATTCAAAGCTTTGTATGGCAGAAAATGTAGAATACCACTAAATTGGGTCGAGCCAGGAGATAGAAGGTATTATGGCATTGACTTTGTAGAAGAGGCAGAGAAGAAAGTTCATATTATTCAACAAAATATGAAGGCGGCCCAATCACGTCAGAAAAGTTATGTTGATAGAAGGAGACCCCTTGTGTTTGAAGTTGGTGACTATGTTTATCTGAAGGTCACGCCAATGAAGAAGAAACGGTTTGGAGTCCGAAGAAAGCTTGCCGCTAGATTTGTAGGACCATACAAGATCTTGGAAAAGAGAGGTCCAATAGCTTATAAGATAGAGTTACCTGAGACAATGAGTACCGTCTTCCCAGTTTTCCATGTATCACATCTCAAGAAGTGTTTGCATGTTCCGGAGGAAAGAATAGAACCTCGAGGCATCCAACTCAAATCAGATTTGGTGTATCGTGAGCAACCGGTTCGAGTGTTAGACACTAAAGAACGTGCTACTCGGAATAGTGTGGTGAAGACATACAAGATACAGTGGAATCATCATGATGAGGGGGATGCAACTTGGGAAACGGGAGAATATTTACAAAAAACTTATGAAGATTTTTATAACAAATGGTTCGTAACCCAAATCTCGGGACGAGATTTTTATAAGGGGGGAGGGCTGTAACACCCCGGTGTTATGCCAGCATTTAGGCACTGCAAATCATGCATATTATGCATCATCAAGCATCCTAATCATACATGCCTAATCATGTAAATAATAACTGAAACCATGCTTCGAAACATATGAAACATGCTCGTGAAACATGAATGTTGCATACACTTGTTTAGAATTGTTTTTGCCCTAATTATGCTTGCTAGGTTAGGAAAACATGTTTGGCTATAATTGTAAATCATTTAGAATTATTTAGCACAGCTTTTAGAGCAAAGTTTATATTCAAAATTTTGCCAAATTATGCTTTTAAAAATAATTCTTCAAAAATTGGGTTTTGAATTATTATTGATTTTTAATTGTAATTCAACATCTACTTGGAATTTGATTTTGGTCATAAAAGCAAAGTTGCAGAGGATTAAATTCTAAGCAACTTTTATTTTTGGGACATTTTCAAAAGAAGTCATTTTCTTGCTCAAAATGATATTTGAAAACTGGTATTTAAAAATTCCTTAAAAATAGAATTTGAAAAAGGGTTCTCTCCTTTCACGGGCTGCCGCCTCCCTTCTGGCCCGCCAGCCGAAGCCGGCCCATGCTCCACCCCGCCGCGCGCCGCGTCTTCGCCTCAGCCCAGCCCAACTCGCGTGCCAGGCCAGCCTCCACGCTGGCCTGCTCACCCGGCCTGCCTCAGCGCCGCGCCGCGTGGCCGCCATGCGCCGTCGACGCACGCCGCGCGGCAGCCCCGGCCTGCCTCGCCCTCCACGTGCTCGCCTTCATCTGCTGCCCCCGCTGCGTTCCCCACTTCACCCTCCCGCTCGCTCAGAAGCAGCGACAGCAGCAGCGCACGCCCGCTCTCGCCACCGAACGCCGCCGCTGCCCCGCCAGCGACGTACCCCTCCTTCCACGCCTTCTTTCTTCGATTCCCGCCGCCAGCAGCTCCACCTTGGGTCCCTGCCTTGCTTGCGCTCGCTCGCGGCTACCGTCGTCGAGGTAAGGGCCGAGCTTGGCCGCCTCCTTTCTCTCCGGCGAGTGCGCTGCCGCGGTCGCGTCGACCGTCACGCCGCCAGGCCAACTCCACCCTCCCAGTCAGTGCGGCTCAGCGTGGTGTGCACGCTGGCACCGTCTGCGCCACCGGAAGAGCTCGCCGCCGGTGAGCACCGGTCGGCGGGGCTCCTCCCTTGCTCTCGGGTCACTGACCCGTGGGGCCGCAGGGCCTAGCCGCAGTGGCCGGTGGAAGTTTCGGGCGCACAACACTGGGTGCACCCAGCATTTTCGTCGTCTGGTTTTAAAAAGGATTTAAGAAATGCTTTTCAGAATTTTGTTAAATGCTTTGGAAATTTATAACTTGCCCAAATTTGCTCCAAATTTGTTGAAACAAACTTTGCTAGGTTCCATGTCACCAGATCTACATGATAAAAATATTGCATGTCATTTTTGAGATACTTTTCTGTAGAGCTTTATTTAATCCTTGATATTGCTGATATCTTGTAAAGTGTGTAGTAAAACCTATATGTTTCAGAAAAATATGCTTCCAAGTGTGTTATTCTTCTTGTGTAATGTACTTCCTAGGAAAAATATATGCCATGCATGTCCTGTAGAAAAATTAGGAGATGTAGTTCAAGTGCCTTTAATGGCTGATTTTTGTTATTTTTGCTAGAGAGCAAAATTTGTATAAAACATGCATGTGATAATTTTTGTACAGTGATTATTTGTTGTGTAGAACATAGGAAAAATATTACATCTGTTGTTTGACTCTTTTTATAATACAAAGTATTTTCCTATTCATAATTATGCCATAGCTTGTCATTTTTGTGTAGGCTATTCCACTTATCCAAATGTCATAAAAATCTGATGGTAGACTACTTAGGGTAGTACTGTGCTATGGTATTTTTCTAAGATTTTTCTAAGCTATAAAAATAGATGTTGCTATTCAAACCTATTATTAATTAGGGTTTAATCAAATGATGCTTTATGCATAATTAAGGAATTAGTGAAGCTTTGGTGTATCTTTGAAGCATTTAATGAGATGTGTTGACTTAGCATATTAGTAGTAGAAGAGAATACAGTAGATGACATGTGCTTGTAGTACATGTTCTTGGATGATGTTGACTACCTTGCATTCAAGCATATCCATTGTGCTCATTTCATCCGATGCGCCTTTTGCATAAGCACTTACGCACATGCATCATACAGGATCACAAACCGAGAACCCAGTCATCATACCCGAGGAGCAGAGCGAACAGCTCGAGTGCGGCCGCAGAGAAGTGACAAAGCGAGCAGCGAGGAGGACGTTGAGGATCTTCCGGAGTGCCCCGATCACCGCCTCGAAGCTCCTTGAGAGAGGCAAGCCCCGAGCATTTTTTCTCCCGGTTTGCAATTATTAATTAAATGCTTTACTTTAATTGATGCATTACGTTCAGGAGTTGTTTGCAACCGTTCTTTGCATTATACCTTGTCTACCTTTGTTATACTATATCCTTGTTACCCACGGTATCCATGATCGAGTTAATGCTTAGTGGCTTAGACCGGTAGAAGTCGGGTGATTTCCTGTCACCTGCGAGCTATAGGTGGTTACCTGGATCTGCTTGGATAACTATGTAGTCATGGTATAACTAAGTGTTAAATGAAGTTGAGACCGGACGGAGACTTACAGAGTTTTGGACTCTAGTGCTTTCCGTCTGTGTCGATTAAGGACCGACCATTGTTGGGCCTCAAGTCATGTTGAACGCATGCCTTACATTTAGCTGGCCGAATAAAGTACCTTTCGACCCCTTGAAGGGCTGGGAGATTATTCGGCCGAGTAGATTGCCCATGCCGACCTTGTCTGGGAAAGCGGTGTGGTAGGACACGGGGGCGAGATGATAAGACCAAAGTGCAGTCGGTCGGCCCCCGGGTACATGTGGTTCCTGGCAAACTCGAGCTTCCTGGATAGTTGACTCGGTGACCGATACCTCACTTTAGCGGGCGAGTGAGGTTTGTGTAAGGAATAAATCACCAGCTGGTTAGGAATCGATTCGAATCGCCATCACTTCTGGATAGTGAGCACTTGACTTGAGTTACTTCATCGTAGTAATGATTATGGAACACTTGGACAGTTATAATGAATGTGACATTATGAAAGTTGTTAATGATCATTGGTTATCATTATTTGCTTAATCACATGTTTGCTCTAGTATAGGTGCAAATCTAGTCGAGAGGTTAATAATAATTAACTTGACAATAATGCTTTTGGAAAGGTTCTTGAAATGCTAAAAATGCTTCTTTTGCAAATGAGTCAGCTACCCTACTATAAAGTCCTTCATAATCCTTGGTGTCACTTTATTTTCGGTTATGTCGGGTAAGTCTAGCTGAGTACCTTCTCGTACTCAGGGTTTTATTCCCACTTGTTGCAGATGGGCAGATGTATTACGGCTACTGTATCAACTACCTTTATCCAGCTATGGGTGATGCTTAGGACCATGGGCATGGTCATTCCTTATGTCTCATCTGATGCTTTTGTTGGAGATGATCATTAGCTAGCACTGTATTTGAACTCCGTATGAGTGTGTGGTTTTGAACAAATGGCTTCCGCTACTTCTATTTGAACTCGTTTTGTAATAACTATGTTTAAACTCTGATGTATCTGTGATGCGAACTTTTATGTAATATGTGATGGTGATCGCTAAACTTATTACGATCTTAGCTGATATGTGAGTTGGTTTGAAATCCTTCGTGATTTCACGGACTACCGGGTTATACGGGCTTAAGTTTGCTAAATCGTCTGCTCTGGCGGATGATTTTCTTACTTAATTTCGTATAATTGGTCGGTTCTGTTACAGCCGTAGGCGGGTACGAGACGCAGACGACGGCAAGGCGACGATCTAGGTATTTTTTCCTTGATCGTTTTTTAATCTAAATTAATTACTTCGGACTTCTTTACTCGGTACTCATATAGTCATATTTTTCTTCTAATTTAGCTGTTAGAAACTTAGAATGTTATCTAAAAAACATTTGTCGGGGTCTCAGAAAAGAAAACGGAAAAGAGTAGAAGATTAATTTATTGAATCTCAAAAAGGTGCTATACATAAGTTTTTTTTAGCTCTCAAGTGCTGTGGACTCATCTAGAGTAGAGTACTTCAATGTTATGATTGATGCTGCAATTGCTTCATTGGCTAGTAGATTTGAGCAGATGAAAAATTTTGATAACCTTTTTGGGTTCTTGTTCAACTCAAAAAAATTGAAATCTTTGGATGAAGCTGATCTTTGGCTGCGCTGCAAGAATTTTATGAAAACATTTTCTCAGGATAACTCATCCGATGTTGAGATCAATGATTTTTTTTCAGAATTAAAGGTGCTACAAGTGACTTTGCCAGATTCTTTGATGTCAGTGCTTGAGATTCTGGAGTTTGTTACAGCTGCAGATTGCTATCAAATGTTTCAGTTGCCTATCGAATCCTCTTAACTGTACCCGTGACTATAGCTTCAGCTGAAAGAAGTTTCTCAAAATTAAAGTTGTTGAAGAACTATTTGAGATCAACTATGTCATAAGAAAGGTTAAATGGATTGGCTATGTGCACCATTGAGAGGGATATCTTGGACACTATTGATCTCAATACCGTCCTTGATAATTTTGCATCAAGAAACGTCCGAAGAAACATCTTTTTATGAGAAGCAATGGATATTATGGAGTTCTATTCTTCCTTAAGGTAATCATATTAGTTTTAGTCTACATTGTTCCTCGATAATTATCAAACATGTTAAATTAAAAATATATCACTGGATTTGTTTTTGTTTTGCAAAAAAAATAGCGCTTATATATATTATAAGATTTATATATAGTCTAGAGGAGCCGTCGCGACGAGTTCGTCAGAGGGCCCTCAAAATCTTAGGACCGGCACTGATGTTGATCCAAGGATATAAAACAAATCTTATTGTGATGCATCATCTGAATGCAGTCTCACTTTCATCTTTTTTGAACTGATGTCTCTTTTTTATCTTAGGCTAGTAAAATTGAACTATGGAGAACCATGGCTCATGCTTCGCAATCTCATTTTATCTTACGCTAGTAAATTTCAGCATGTTTTAATACAAGATAGCTTGCTCTACTTGTTACTATCTAGTCTATTCGAGTTGTTAGCAGTCTAGTTGCCATCTTTGATTTATTGGATTACATAATAATATTACGATGTTCTCATATTTCATACAGTATAAGTAAAGCTCAAACAGGAATTTATAGTAAGAAAGATTATAATATGCCTTGTTCTATGTAGTCTTGCCACTCTGCTATGGTCCAAGCATTAGCACAGCCTTTGAAGAAATATTTTACCATACACCGATTAATGGGGATATTTACATACCAATTCACATATTTACCCAAGTCATCAAGCTCACATTTGATTCATCAAGAAAAATTGCACATATTTCGAAACAAAAAGAGGTAATTTTAATACCCCTGCTACTTTGCGGCTTTCACGAACCAGCACCCAGCAGAGCTGAACCAAAGGTAAATGCGGTTCCCAGTCGGTGAAATCCAACAGCAGCCGTCCCATTGCTAGTGAACGGCATCCAGGCATGAATGAAACTCGAAAAGAAACCTTCCAGGCCAAAGCGATAAACAATTTTCTTCTGCATTCAGCCTCAGACACTGCATTGCACCGCTACCGCACTGAACTGAACCTGGTAAACTGTTCAGGATCAGCGTCTGATGGGCCGTGCGGAGTGCACTAACAGACCGGTCGATGGTCCTGGCGTTCGTGCACGGCTGAAGAATGAGGAACAGGGCCCCCAGCAAGAAGTGCATGTTTGTTTTTTTTCTTTTAGATAATGAGAAGTGCATATTTGTTGAAGAACACACTTGGTTGAACGAACAGAGAGCACTTGTGTCAGGACTCAGGAGATTACACTTTGGGTTGGAGCTTCAAGGCTGATGGAGGAGAAGCAGGAGCGCTCTCAACACACACCGCGCTGTCACTCGAGACTGTCCAACAGCTTGCGTGCGGCGCAAACACGCACTTGTCCACGCAGCAGCAGCAGCAACAGGAGGGTAAGGACGTTTATGCGATTCTTTTGCCAACGCTTGGAATTATTGTTGCCATGCATATTGGTTTCCGCTGCTCTTTTCAAGCTCCATAATATGAAGAGGTGCGCGGTCAATACTGAATCTACAACCGAAAGAACTTGAGTGATGTGCTGCGGCATGCTCTGCATATATACACCAGAGGGCAAAAATGTAGCAAGTATTTAGGTTTTTCCAGAGCAGCATATTGTTTCATGTCTGGGTCCGACCTTTCAGAATTCTGTAAGTAGGTTTTGGTCAACTTTCATGCTTTCCTGATGATTACTCGGGGACATCTAAGAGCCGCTTGCAATTATTAGCACAGTCTAGTAGTCGATATTTGGTTTTACAATTAAAGTTTTCTAAATTCTATGAACATGTTTTCTGTTAATTAAGACTTGCCACTCTGCTTAGAGGCTCTGCATTAGCATCTGACTAGTACCCTTACCAATCGCACTATCATGTCTCTGTCTTCTGCTTACTGAATTGCATGCAATACACCGATGAGACAATCGACAACAAAGCATATCCTACTAATAAAAGCACAGATGAAGCATCCTTAGGTACTAGATAGACATCAAATGTACCTTGCACACATCCAGTCGATCAAGCCAAAAACGGCTTCACCTGAGCGCGCCGCGTGCACATCACGGTCATCGCCTGAGGCCCCGTTCGCTTGACTGATAAATCATGGCTGAAAATACTGTTGGCTGATTTGTTGTGAGAGAAAAACACTGTTCTGACTGAAAAAATAAACTGAAAAGTATGGATTATAGGACAAGCGAACAGGGCTGGCGTTCCTGGTGGAGGGCGTTGGGGACCACTTGGGGAGCTGCAGTCCCTGGACGAACCTCCACCTGACATGCCACTCTGCTGAAAGGCTCACATAACATGTACTGATTCACATTCGGTCAACGTCAAATTCATCAGGAAAAACTAACAATTTATTTCAGAAATATTGAAACAAAGAATTACTATACTATAGCCAGATACAGGACTTTTCTGCTTCCTCGACTTCAACAGAGGGACTGGGTGGCTCACTGAACTGCAGATTTTTAGTATCCATCCATGCGTCGAGACTCTAGAGTAACAAAATGGTTTCTATTCTACCTCCAACAGAGTGGATAATATATATATACATAACGAGCAGATACTATGATCAAAGCACAGGTAGGCTACGTCTCTCAGTGTCAGTCAGTGACAGCCCAGAAGGATGAAGCCACAAATTTCAGGCAGCGAGTACCAAATTGGGAAGAGCATTGGTCCGGACCGTCATTTTGGTTCCAATATAGGAAAAGTGTCTATTCATCTCTTCTGGGATCCACCAATCAATATAATGCGGTCACCGCGATTCTGAAAATGGTCATGTGACTTTTTTTTTATTAGCAATATGTTGCCCATGGCCTTCCACATCGATCAGTCACCGCGATTGATGTGGCAAACCCCTAGCATTCGATCATTCAGTTAGAAACACCAGTTTAACAAAGTTGGGTAACCGGCCAGAGCTGCAGTCAAGTAAAGAAAGCTTGACCGGGTACCAGTCTCCGGCCGGCCCCATACATAACTCAATTGTGTGGATTATTGCGGATACGACATACAGTATTAGCTTTCCATCATTATCCTTGCTTTAGTTTATAGCTATATGCATGCTCAGAGCACCCGTAGTGTAACGACTCAGGGGTGTGCCTAAAATGGGCCCCACTGCTGAAATGACTCGCTGTGGTATTGAGCCCATAGTGTATCGACCCAACCTGAGCCTATAGCCGGACCCACGCAGAAAGAAAAAAAAAGCGACGGACATTTCTTCCCGCAATCTCTTCTTCGTCGGTCTTCTTTCCCCTTTCTTTCGCCGCCGCGACTCCTCCGAATCCGTCAATCCGCCCAATCCATACCTCATCTCGCTCGTGCGGCGCCCCAGGCCCATCCGCCGGCTGTTGTCTCCCTGGTGCAGCGCTCCCTGCCTCATCTGCTGCCGCCTCGTTACCCCCATGCGGCGCCCGCCTTCCACTCGTCGTCGCCGCCCGATCTACTCCAGGTTCGCTCATCGCGGGAGCCCTCTCTGCCCATGCGATGTTGGCGTACAACAAGGAGGACGCGGCAGCATGAGCGTCCATGGTGTCGTGCATGGAGGTGCATCCTTTGTCGCCTACGGGATCTGCTGCATGGTTTGTCCCTCCCCGTCTAATAATAGAATTCTTTTGATTTAGTCTAATAATAGATTTGGTGTTGTGCGGTAGTAGAATTTTCCATTCATTGATTCAGAAAAAAAGAACTTTCCATTCATTTAGGCTTACAGCAACAATAATAAAAAAACTAAAATAGCAAGATACTTGCAAAGCACATCTACAGATTACAGATCCTGAGTTTGCTGACCACCAAATTTTTGCCATATATGTTCCACTAGATCTTCCCGTAGACGTTTATGAGTCTCTCTGTCATGAATCATATCATTGATCTCCAGCGTTCTGGTAAATCCATGAATTGGTCCGTGGTCAAGTCCTTCAATTGGTCTCGTAGCTCGACCTTCTTCATATGTAGTGTCTAGATGCAACTAATACGAGTCCCTCTCATCCTCAACTATCATATTATGCAGAATAATACAAGCTATCATAATATCTTCTAGCTCCTGCCTATCCCATAGACGTGCTGGATGACGTATAATGGCCCATCTTTTCTGTAGAATCCCAAAAGCACACTCGACATCTTTTCTTGCGGCCTCTTGATGCTGAGCAAAGAGTACATCCTTGTCGATAAGAGGTAAAGTAATTGTTTTTACAAATGTTGCCCGGTCGGGATAAATTCCATCAGCCAAGTAGTAACCCATATTGTACTACGAACCATTTATTATAAATTTAAACGGGGCTCTCCTTGTAGCACTTGTGTGAACAATGGCGATTGGTTCAACACATTTAGATCATTGTTGGATCCGGTGTGCCAAAAAGGCATGCCAAATCCAGTGGTCATAGGAAGCAACACTTGAGCATGATAGTGGGTACCTTGTAGTCACCACGGTAACTTGCCCCTTCCATGCAATCAGGCGGTTTCCCCATCGCCAATGCATGCAATCTAGACTTTCCAACATCCCTGGAAACCCTCGTGCCTCTCCAACTTGGAGTATCCGTTGGATATCCTCATCATTAGGTCTTCTAAGATATTTCTCCCCATATATTTGTCTAATACCTTGAACAAACTTTATTAGGCACTCTAAAGTTGTGGTTTCAAAGCAATTCAAATGATTCATCCATAAGGTCTGCTTTGGTGATCCATATGCTAACATTCGGAGGGCAGCCGTGCATTTACGCAGCGGTGAAAGACCCACCTTATCGAATGCATCTCTCCTTAACTGAAAATACGGGGACCAATTTTCTAATGCTTCAACAATTTGCAAAATAAGTGCTTTCTCATCCAAACCTTCTACGGAATTGGGTTTGGTGTACAAAGGATTCTCACAAAAGTAATCAACAACTAATTTTGCATGGCCACTTCATGATCTCTATTAATGTACCTTCGTGAGTTCTTGGTTTGCTACACTGCCCGATCTTGAAGTTTAGCTTCAATCCGAGCTTGCATTTTTGCCTCAACACGAGCCACCAGTGGGTCATTGATTTCCTCCAGCATGAGATTTTGGAGGCACTCACTACTGATGGACTGATTTTTAGAGCCTTCGGCCATTTGTTGGTATAGGTCTAGCTTAGTGGATGGAGTAGAAGGAAGTGTAGCATATGTGAATGAAGGAGTGGTGTGTTTATCTTTCAAGTTGTATTTATAGATGAGCTTCTCCAGTAGCTTGGCTTCTCCATGACTACTTTTTTCCAACAACTAGTTTCTCCAACGGCCAGTTTTCCAACAACTACTTTTTCCAACAGCTAGTTTGTCCAATAGCTAGTTTCTAGAAAAATTAGTTTCTCCAACAGCTAGTTTCTGAGTTCCATGTCTCTTAAGGAGAGCACATTGCATAAACAGGTACAACCCAATATTTTGCATGGCCAATTTCATTTAGTACCAAATAATAATATTGCCACATACATTTAGTAGAAAACGAATTCCATACACTAATACATAAATGGTACTGCCACATACAGTAGTACAACACAAATTCCATACACTAATACATAATGATTTGCTTAGTTGTTGGAAGATGGAAGTAGTTCCTTGGCTAGACTTTGTAAGAGTTGTTCATGCAACTTCAGTACTGTTGGACTCATGTTGGAAGTATCCTTATCTAGCTGATCCATGTACTTTTGTATCATTTCATTTCTAGCCTGCTCCTTGGATGCTTCTGCTGTTTTTTCTAGTGCACTTGCTCTCTTCAACATAGCATCGTGAAACAAAACCATGTCTTCATCTGGCTGCGAGCCTAGGGGAGATTGTGGTATGACATTTCCCTTTTCTTTTCCTCTCATCCTAGCTTTTGTTTTCTTCTGCCCCTCTGGGCGCACTTCTTTGAATGTCTCCGCCTCATCTGTGTCTTGGTTGAAAGATGAAGTGTATGCTCCAGATTCATCTACTTTTGTCCTTTTGTTCTTGTCTGAACAATCTGTACCAAGTATACTATTATACCATTTAGGTTCTTTCTTCAGAACCTTCCAGACATATTCAAGTGTAAAGGGCTTTTGCTTGTTTTCTCTCTTGAATGTGGCACGTGCTTTGTCCATGAGCATGTCATCAGATTCCCCACTACAATAGGTCATTCGATTATAGACCCCATTGAACTTGGTAGCAGCTACATTAAGTCTTCTCCAATGGCTTTTGAGCTGTCCCTTTGACCTTCTTCTTGCACCTTCAGGTTGGCCTGAATTAAACGCTTCTGCTATTTTTCTTCCAGTAGGCCTCTCCAGTCTGATCTATGCCATGAATTGGATCTACCGAATGCTTAATCCAAAGACTTACAAGGCGTAGGTTCTCGACCTCACTGTAATTAATTCTCACAGCCCTCCTTCCTTCATCCGGGCTGCTGCCGCTTGAATCTTGCTTTTGGTCATCTTGCTCCACCTTTCTTATTTGCGATTGCGGGGTTGCTGAATCTGAGCCATGTGAAGATGCACCAGCAGCAGCACCTACAAACATTCCACCTGTGAAGCCAAAGTGGGGTAGTGGTTGAAAACCTTGATAACTTGGTGAGAATTGGGCATACTGCTGGAGGTTGCTTACACCACCAAAGGGATTCAGGTTGTGCATGACCTGAGTAGGCGAACTATGTTGGGGATAATGAAAATGGTTGAATGGTGGTGGTGGGGTGGGCAACTGAGTCTGGTTGAATGGTGGTTGTGGGATGGGGAACTGATTCTGGTTGAAAGTGTTGGGTGTGAAATTTGGGATGTGCTGAAAGTTTGTGTTATCTACTCTTGGATTCCTGGGATCAGTGGCGAGCATCCTACTAAAACTACCCTCTGAGGATTCCATATGAACTAGGAAATATCACTATTGAGTTGTTTTGATTTTGCTTCTCTATTTTTGTGTAGGCCGGTGGGAAGGAGGAGGCAGGAAAAGGTTGCTGGAACAAAGGAGGAGGCCGCTGGGAACAAGGAGGCAGGAAAGGCTTGCAAGGAAGAAAGCAGGCTGCATGTCTCCTTTTGAAGAAGCGGCGTTCTGCTGAAGAAGAAGCGTTTTTTTTTCTTTGAAGGCAACGGTCAAGTGACCGTTGAAATGTGAATGCTCGTCACTCTTTGGCAGTTGGAGCCGTTGGTGCTGTGCCATGTGTCAGTGTGATATATTTTTTTATTGCAAAGGGAGCGGGTTCGATGTATTAAACCTAGGTCTCCATCGACACCCTCCCACAGTGTATCGTACTGGATCCTTTGTTTGCATTAAATGCATAGACACAGCTTCGACACCCACACTGCGGGTGCTCTCACCAGGTCAAGCTTTACTTGTTTTCAGACTCTCCGTCGATATTCCCCTCCTCCTAAAATTTCTGTCACATCGAATGTTTGGACACATGCGTGGAATATTAAATATAGACTAGTTACGAAACTAATTGCACAACTTGCGACTAATTTGCGAGACGAATCTTTTAAGCCTAATTAGTCCATGATTTGACAACATGGTGCTATAGTAAATATGTGCTAATGATGGATTAATTAGGCTTAAAAAATTCGTCTCGAAAATTAGCCTCCATCTATGTAATTGGTTTTGTAATTAATTTATATTTAATGCTCCTTATTAGCCTCTAAACATTTGATGTGACATAAATTTTAGGAGCGACTAAAGAACCAAACACCCCCTTAAATTCAGAGGCTAAAGTTTAGAGGTGTCACATCGTTTGTCACATGAGGTGCTACAGTGCTACATGAGTGTTCGGATAGTAATAATAAAATAAATTACACAAGTCCTCAGTAATCCGCGAGACGAATTTATTAAGCATAATTAATCCGTCATTAACACATGTTTACTGTAGTACCACATTGTCGAATCATGGACTAATTAGACTTAAAAATTCATCTTGTAAATTAGTCACAATCTATGCAATTAGTTATTTTTTAGTCTATATATAATAATCAATGCATGTGTTCAAAATCTGATGTGATAGGGGCTAAAGTTTAGGTGGGGAAAATAAACACAGCCTTGTTTGCCTCGCCTGTCTAGCTAATATGCATCGTCCTTGCTTGCTGCATCTGCAGCATCTCTTCATCCCCGTGCTCCTGCTGCTGCTACTGCTATCTGCCTCCTCCACTGGCGCCTCCGTTGGTGATGGTGAGTTCACCTTCGATGGTTTCTTCGGTAACGACCTAACCATGGATGGTGAAGCCTCAGTCTCTGATGGCCTTCTGAGGCTAACCAGCGGACAGAACCAGTCGCAAGGTCATGCTTTCTACACTTACCCTCTCAATTTCACAACTACTGGTGTTGGTGTCCCAACAAGCTCCTCGTCTGTTCCATCCTTCTCCACAACGTTCGTCTTCGCCATCATCCCACAGTACCGTGACTTGAGTAGCCATGGTCTTGCCTTTGTGCTTTCTTCCACCAAGAAGTTGTTTAGTGCCTTGCCTGGCCAGTTCCTGGGCCTTCTCAATAAGTGGAATTATGGCAACTTTTCAAACCATCTTCTTGCTATTGAGATCGATACCATAATGAACACCGAGCTCAGAGACATCGACGACAACCACATCGGGATCGACATCAACGCCCTGAATTCCGTTGCCTCAGCGAGTGGAGGTTACCACGCCTCTGATGGGATCTTTCGCAATGTGTCCCTCGCCGGTACAAAACCACTGCAGGTGTGTGTGGACTACGACAGCAAGC
Organism: Miscanthus lutarioriparius; assembly: GCA_904845875.1. NCBI lineage: Eukaryota > Viridiplantae > Streptophyta > Magnoliopsida > Poales > Poaceae > Miscanthus > Miscanthus lutarioriparius. The sequence goes on from CAJGYO010000014.1 coordinate 91,025,147, forward strand.
ACACCATGCTAAATGTCACAATAGCGCCTTACCAGCGGTTTTCTGCTAAACCTATCAGGCCACTCCTCTCGGTTACATACAATCTTTCCACCATTTTGCCAAATGCAGCAGTGTACGCAGGGTTCTCCTCTGCGACTGGTGTAATTAAGAACTCCAAGCATTACATTCTCGGCTGGAGCTTCAATCTCAACGGAGAAGCTGCAGCACTCAACTACTCTGCCTTACCTCTCAAGGCTATCCTCCCACTCGTGATCACCAACACAGCTACAAAACTTTAATATGCAAAGTTCTCTTACCAGCTGTTGCAATGTCCATATTAGTTTCTGCCGTTCTTGTTAAGGTCTACATGAAGAGGCAATTACATGCAAGGAAAACTGAACTAGAATGGCAGAGGGAGTATGGGCCTCCGTTTTTCGCCTACAAAGATCTGTTGGCTGCCACCAATGGATTTAAGGACAAGATGCTTCTTGGAAGAGGAGGCTTTGGGAGTGTCTACAAAGGAGTACTGCCCGTCTCCAAGCAGACAGTTGCTATTAAGCAAGGGATGAAGGAGTTCATGGCTGAGATCGTCATCCTTGGTCATCTTCGTCACCGTAACCTTGTGCAGCTGCTCGGCTATTGCCGCCATAAACAACTCCTTTTGGTCTATGACTATATGCCCAATGGAAGCCTTGATTGCTACTTGCATACTCAAGATCACAGCACCACCAATCTATGCTGGGCTCAAAGGTTCCACATCATCAAAGGTATTGCATCTGGTCTATTCTACCTCCATGAAGACTGGGAGCAGGTCATCATCCACTGGGACGTCAAAACCAGTAATGCCCTCCTTGACGGTGAGATGAATGCAAGATTGGGTGATTTTGGCCTCGCAAGATCGCATGATCATGGAGCTGATGCTCACACCACACGTGTGGCAGGTACATGGGGTTACATTGCACCTGAGCTGGCCTGGCTTGGCAAGGCCACCAAAGCAACTGATGTATTTGCCATTGGTGTGTTGATGATGGAGGTCGCTTGTGGAAAACGACCAATCTGGGTGAACAACCATGGAGAGCCCCTTGCACTGGGCGATTGGGTGCTTGTGGCATGGCAAAGTGGTTCCATTACCGACGCCATTGATCCAATACTAGATGATTATATGGAGGAGGAGATAGAGCTGGTCCTGAAGCTTGGCTTGCTCTGTTCACACCCCTTACCAAATGCGAGGCCTTGCATGCGCCTCGTCATGCAGTACCTGCAAAGGGATGCACATCTCCCATCAGACTTGGAGCCCAACAGTTTGCTGAACATTGGTTCCATTCATGATGAAATGCATGATCAGGATGCCATGTCATGTCAAGGAACTGTTATAACTGATCTTTCAAAGGGGAGGTGACACTGTTGTGCCAGTGGGTAATAATCATCTACAATGTGCTCTTGCTTACTGTTGGTACTGCACAACTGCTTATGTGATGTGCTACTCTTTGGTGGAGTTTCAATTAATTTGGAGCATGCACAAAATCCCATGATGTCGTTGACTTACTATGAGCATGTTTCATTTCAAATTATTCAGCTAGCATTGAGGATGTCAATATACTCAATATAATATTAATGGTACTAAGCAAAGTGCAACATAAGAAGGTACAGAATATTGTAAACGTGTATGCTTGCCCTTTTAGGCTGAACATAAACATGGCAAGAAACGAACTTAATAGCACAAGGTTGCTTACTTCTTGTAAGACATCCATGAATGATCTTGCCGCCTTTTTCTCCACAATGTAAGAACAATAAGCAACAAATTCTGGTAATCCCCAAACTGTCCACTTTAAGATGCAACTATCAAAATCATCTTGCTACAGAGTTAGACTCGACTAAGGAAAATCATGAACACTTTCTAAGTATTACCTAGGCATTCTCATCTTATACTTGTGCATAGTGACTGCAACACTATATGTAAATATCACTACAAAGAAAATAGGTTGCCTAGTGCTGAAAAGGAGAAGACGAGAACACCTATCAAAACTGAACAATCATGTGCAGTATACATTGTTCCTATTAAAATTGAACAAATCTACAACTAGCAAATTTTATTTAACAGAGCATATTCACACAGATCAAAAAGAACAATCATGTGCAGTATACATTGTTCCTATTAAAATTGAACAAATCTACAACTAACAAATTTTATTTAACAGAGCATATTCACGCACAGATCAAAACGAATAGAAAAAACCGGCTACAGATTTTGAATCAAAGCAGCATCTCAACTGAGGTTCTATGGACAGGAGGCTATTGAGATTTACCTCGATTGCCGCAGTAAGAAGATGATTGGGGCCGCACGAACTCAGCGATGGTTGCCTAGGGGCTCGCCTCGGCGGAGGCGTCGTAAACGGGAGGAGACGGGGCTTGGCCGAGGACCCAACCCAACGGGGCTTGGCCGAGGACCCAACCAAATCGACGGAGAAGAACCTCCCCGTCGGCGACCTAGGCGTAGGGCGAGCTCGCAAGCCCTCGCAACCGCCTCAGGCCGACGTGACTCTGAATCGCGTGCGTGAGGAGCAGCTGCAGCGCCGGACCCAAGGACAGGACGGCCGAAGCCGCGGCCACGGTCGAGCGCAGCACCGCTGGACCTGTCGCCGGTGCGGGTGTAGCCTTCCATGCGCCTCGTCATGCAGTACCTGCAAAGGGATGCACATCTTCCATCAGAATTGGAACCCAATAGTTTGCTGAACATTGGTTTCGTTCAAGATCCAATGCTCGATCAGCATGCCATGTGATGTCCAACGACTGTTATAACCGATCTTTCCAAAGGGAGGTGACATTGCTGTGCCACTTGGTGATAATCATCCACAATATGCCCTTGCTTACTGTTGGTACTGCACTACTGCTCACGTGTTGTGCTGTTCTATGGCAGAGTTTCTATTCATTTGGAGCATGTACCAGCTCCCATGATGTCGTTGATTACTATGAACATGTTTCATTTGATATTATTCAGAGCGTTCAGGACATCAATACTCAATATAATATTAATGATACTATAAGCTAAGCACAGCAGAATAGGTTACAGATGGAATATTCTAAATGTGTGTTCGCCCTTTCAGAATGTTGTAAAATTTTGGTTGAATTTCATGCTTTCTTATGATTACTCAGGACATCTACGAGCTTCCATTTGTTAGCAGTCTAGTTGTCTATATTTGATTTAGCAAATTACTTTTGATGCTATTAAGATATTTTCATATTTGAAGCAGTAAGGGAGCAAAGCTCAAAAAGAAATTCATAGTAGGAAAATTTTGAATATTATAATATTCAGATCATACCATGTGCTATTCATATCTGCCACTCTACAAGATGGGTCCAAGCATTAGCATAGCATTTGCAGTAATGTCTTTGGCATTTGTGTACCTTACGCTAATTAATTGGGGTATTTACATACCAACTCAAATCTGCTACCAGAGTATGCCCACATTTGCCAAGAAACAATTTAAAATTACTATTCAGATATACTGAAACAAAGAGCTGATATTCGCATACCATTTCTAAAGAAAAACTGGTTGGTATACAAGAGATCTACCTTGCAACTGCAGTGCACTGCTGGGAAAATGATTTTCTACCACTTACCTTACTTTACCCACTCCTACAGAGTACAAAACATACAAAGCTAGCATATCCTTGTAACAAAAGGGGCTTTATTGGCACAATGAGGAACGTTTCGCTGGAGGCATAAAAAATCTGAGAAATGATTTCCAAGGGTGGAACAAAGCCACTGGCGATTAAAATACTATGAGTTCAGGACAACAATAGCAAATTATGGAAAATCAGGTTAAGCTAAGCATAAACACAGCTACTCACATAATATTCTGATGAAAAAGTGGTTGGCCTACAACCTAGCAATTTCAACTTCTGCACATAGCTAATAAAACCAGTTTCCTCCACTTCCCTACCCCACCATACAGAGTACAAAACATACACATCAAACATATCCTACTGATCAAACCACAGATGAACAATCATTAGGGAGTGGACATACATCAAATGTAGCTTGTATATCCAGTTGGTCAAGCCACGAATTTCAGGCAGCGCGTATCATTGTGTATGATTTGACAGCGGCAAGAACAGAACCGTGTTCCACACCTCACACATGTGTAGTTTGCAGAAGTACCGCAGACTGAGCAGTAGTGCCGTCGAGATGAAGTGCTCGGTGGACCCACAGCAGCCCTCAAATATGTCGGGACATGAGGAGGTAGGGATTCCAGATTTGTCTGTCACGGTTCCAGAGTGAAAATCCTTTAGGTACCCTCCTTAGAAAATAAACATGACAAGAAAGAAACTTATAGTACAAGGTTGCTTACTTCTTGTAAGACATCCATGAACATGAATGATCTTGCCGCCTGCTTCTCCAAAGCTTTCCCTTGCCTTGTCTTGCGTTTCATAATCTTGGACTGCTTCTTTTGCATGAGGACTGTAGAAATGAAATTCAAAAACAAAAGATGGCTTAGATCATCCAACCTTAGTTCAGTGAGCATTTGAGTTGAACGTACAACACAAATGCAGTATTTACAGAAACTGTGAACACAGGAATCTTTACAGTTGACAAGTTGTAGGCTTGTAGCATGTGGAGTTCAAATATATGTATAAATAAATTACTGACTTTAGGGGCATTCCAGATGCTAACAACACAAGGTTGGCAAGCTGTAGCATGTGGATCCCAAAGGTGTCTAAACAACTGGCTTTAGGGGCAATTCCAGATGCTAATAACAGTCACTTAGAAATATTTTGTGGGGTTGTTCATGCCTGATGTGTTGAAGCAAAAGTACTTTTCAAATATTTCCTTTGAAGGATAGTTTTAAGTCTTATTCATCGATGCAAGGATAAGAAACACAGAATGCTGTTTTTTCCCTCTACAAAATTGATACTAGAAGTGATATCAGAATGTCATACACAAGAAATCTGTGTTTCAGTACTTGTCGCTTGCAAAGAGTAATATTTTGTCATCGAGCTTGTACATACTGTATCTAACTTATCCTTTTTGACATCATGGCATTACTACTACTACGAAGCTAAATGAGAAAGGAACTGACCAGGGTCTTCCTCATCTGTGGATCCGTACTCATCATCATTAAGATCTACCACCTCAACCCCGGCATTATCGCTCTCAAGAGCTTCAAGGCGAGCTAAAGCAGCCTACATTGGCATTACAGATGTGGAGGTATTCATAACTAGGCAGCAGAACATAAAGGGGAATAATTTCATGAACGAGAGGGAAACGGCTTGATTGGAATAGGAGGAAGAGGGGGGAAGCAGGAGTCGTGACTCCAATCCAATCTTTACCTCGGCGCGGTTGTCGGAGCTGGCGAGCGCAGACGCCATGCGCGAGGCCATCCGGCGCGTGCGGGCGCTGGTCCGGCGGAACGGCCCGACGTTCTCCTCCTCCCCATCCATCTCCGGTCGTCAACAGAGGCAGGCAGTGGCGGGCGGCCCTGGATGAGGAGAGGCATAAGATTAAGCGCGCGGCGTCGGCGCCGGCGGTCGAGAAGTGCGGCGGCCGGTGGGGAGAAGTCGGGATGGCTACTTCGTGCTTCGTGGGCTCTTGTCTTCCCATGTGTGTGTACTGGACTCCGGGATATTGGGCCAGGCCAGGATGCATGATCCATCTCACACCCTAATTGAGTCCAGAACACCCTCTGATGGGTTGGGCTAGCCTCCTTACTTCCGACCAGACTTGAACGGGCCGATATTGGAAAAGTTTGTACTCCTGATGGACTGCTAATGTTGCAACTGCAATTTACGTGTTCAGAGATGCCATCTGATGTTTGGCATGTTGCAATTATCAGATGAAGCAAATCACTACTGCAAAGTTGGAAACTGGCGACTAGGTGATGACGCATCCAAATTTCAAACATTACAATGCAGCTTCACGAAACAACATTACACAGAGCATAATTAATGCATTATAAATGAGGGAAACAAACGACATAACGTAGCTTTTTTTATTACACACACAATGACAGTGACAGATGAGGAGCAAGAACAGTAGAGAGTAGCACGCGGCACGCCCACAAAACAGACTTGTAATAAACAGTACTCCCTACAGTTTCCTGGAGGATGTCGTTTTTGAACAATGATACGGTCTCCAAAATATAACTTCGACTTCTATTCTATAAAAGGTATTTTTCAAGACAAATCTATATATATGGTTTTCATATTTCTAAACTCAACAACTTAAAAGTTATTCATGATTTATATTCCCAATGTTTGATTTAAACCTTGTCCAAAGCGATTTCCTTTAGGCCATGTTTGGATGCATGTGTATTTACTCCAATTCATATGTGTTGGAGTGAAATGAAACTTAGTTTAATTCAACTCCAATCCACTTCAGCATATGTGGATTAAAATAAATACATGCGCATCCAAACAAGACCTTAGAGAACTGGAGGGAGCAGTAATTAAGATAAGGGCAGGAAGTAGGATAACCGGGACGAGGTGTCAAAGTCTAACCATGTCGTCTTGAACCATGCCATGAAAATCTTCGCACAACCAGCGCAGGGTGTCGACTTCGCGTCATAGTTATTAGGACCGGACCGGAGATCGAACCGGCGAGGTCGTCGGTTCACTGGTTCATTGGTCCAGCCGACTACCGGTTCAATTGTTTTGGACCGAATAAATTGAACTGGCCACAGATACCTTGAACTAGTATATATGTATGCCGTAATTAATAATTGCCATATGGAATAATCTCATAAACAACGCTCAACACTACAACGATAACAGAGAAGTCACAAAGTGCACAACGCTACAGCAGTACGAGGACAAGCTCATAACCGAATTTTATGTTCTAACATGTGGATTGAATTTTTGCAGCAGTAAAGAACTAGCAATTTGAGTCAGAATTTTAATCTCTAACACCGGAAAGCATGAGTACGAAACACATCAAATGATTTTGAGTTTGGAAACTAAGTTACTAACCACTTGCACTTGCCACGTTGGTCCGATTTCTCCCTTGTGCACAGAGGAGGCACGGACGCATGGTGCCGCTCGCCGCTGCATTGCTTGTTTGCCTACGAAGAGATGCGACTCGGCCTTGCTTGCTTGCCGCTGCCGCTGAGATGCGTGCGCGCCGCTGCCTGAGCTGGAGCAGATGGACGAGTTCGGCTGCCGCCGCGGCCTCAGAGACGCGCGCGCCGCCGCCGGAGCTAGAGCAGAGCAGCAGCAGCCGCTGCACCCGACTACCTGAGCTACAGCAGATGGACGTGTCCCTCCGCCGCCGCACCTGCCCAGATGCTCGCGTGCGCCGTCAATGCCCGATGCACGAAGCTGCTGCCGGCCTGCCACCAAGATGCGCGCCGCCGCCGGCTACTCCCGCCCAAATGCCAAAAAACGTGAAAATTTCCCTCCCGCAATCGGCCGTGGACGTCTAAAGGGCTTAATGTGACAGTTTCCGTATATATACCCCTACGTAGATAAGGTGTTCCTGAATGCACAGAGGGTAATTTTTGGACAAAATCAAAACCCGTTCGGTTCGGATGGAACCAGCCGGTTCACCGGTTCCGTAAAAAACCGGTTAGTTCAACCGGTTTTAGCGGTCCGATTGCATGGACGGTCTTTTAAGTGAACCAGAATGTTATAGTCTCTGGTTCGGTCTTTTACCGATCCGACCACCGGTCCGGTATGCTCCGCGTGACCACCCCGCCCCCACGGTCATGGCACTTCGGCGCGCTAACGCTGGCCCAATATATATACTATTCCATCCATTTCAAATACTAGATTATTTCAGCTTTTCTAGATACATAGTTTATAGCGTCACCTCTTTAATTACCAGAGATCTTAATTTTCTTAGTCACCCATATCCTAATGTCTGGATGTTTCAGATTATAAGTGTCCTGTCTTTTTTAGTTTGACCGATTTGGAAAATCGATATTGCTGATTTTTCACTACTACAACTATCATTTGTAAAGGCGGCTGCTACTCTTTCGTTGCTACAAATCAGCGACAACTATCATTTGTAAAGGCGGCTGCTACTCTTTCGTTGCTACAAATCAGCGACAACTATCATTTGTAAAGGCGGCTGCTACTCTTTCGTTGCTACAAATCAGCGATTTCAGAGGCAAACGCTGTCTAGCTGCCCTACAAATAGGATTTAACAGCCGCCTCTACAAATCGATTTTTAGAGATGACTATAAATCGCAGCTGCCTCTAGATATCGTTTCCTAAAAACCATCCAAAACTCATAAATCGGGTCACAAAATAGAAAACGAAAAAACAGAGGAGGTCCATCAGGCAGACGCACCGTGCATTTGCCAGCACTAAACTGAGTGTACTCAACAATCTACTACACTTAGTATAACTTTCGGAGTTAGGAGGGCACATGATCTTGAAGGATATAAATTTATGAACAAATTAAAACTCTGGCACACAGCACATCAATCACATATGTGTAGTAAGACGCCGAAAGCAACGTAAATCAACATTATTGCATTAATAAAGAAAGCCAACATGGGTACAAGCATATATATATGGTCTATGGTTTATGGCCAAGCTAAGTAGCACAACAATATTCATCACCTCCCTTTAGAAAGATCAGTAATAGTAGTGGCCGGACATGACATTGGACGCTCCACGCTCATCATCCTGAGTTCCTGACTCACACCAATTCTCGGCAAATTATCAGGTTGCAGGTCTGCCGGTAGTGGTGCATCCCTTTGTAGATACTGCATGACGCGGCGCATGCAAGGCCTGGCATTTGGGGTGTGAACAGAGTAAACCAAGCTTCAACACCAGCTCTATCTCCTCCTCCACATAATCATCCAGTCTTGTGTCGACAGCATCGGTAATGGAACCACCTCGCCACGCAGCAAGCACCCAATCTGATAGGGCAACAGGCTCACCGTTAGCACCGTCCACCCAGATTGGCCGCCTTCCACAGGCAACCTCCATCATCAACACGCCGAATGCAAACACATCGGTTGCTTTGGTTGCCTTGCCGAGCCTGGCAAGCTCCGGAGCAATGTAACCCCATGTGCCTGCCACACGTGTGGTGTGTGCGTCAGCTCCATGATCATGGGACCTTGCTAGACCAAAATTCCCTAGCCTCGCATTCATCTCACCGTCAAGCAGGACATTGCTTGTCTTGATGTCCCGGTGGATGACGACTTGCTCCCAGTCCTCATGGAGGTAGAAAAGACCAGACGCAATGCCTTTGATGATGCAGAACCTTTGAGCCCAGCATATATTGGTGGTGCTATGATCTTGAGTATGCAAGTAGCTGTCAAGGCTTCCATTGGGCATATAGTCATACACCAGAAGGAGCTGTTGCTTGTGCCTGCAGTAGCCAATCAACTGAACAAGGTTACGGTGCCGGAGGTGGCCAAGGATGAGGATCTCGGCCATGAATTCCTTCATCCCTTGCTTCGACTCTGGTGACACTCGCTTAATAGCAACCGTCTGCTTGGAATGGTGCAGCACCCCTCTAAAGACACTCCCAAATCCTCCTCTACCAAGGAGCATCTTGTCGTTGAATCCACTAGTGGCAGCCAACAGATCTTTGTAGGTGAAGGATGGAGGCCCATACTCCCTCTCCCACTCTATGTCAGTTGTTCTAGATTTTGACAGCCTGTTCATCATACGGACCTTCACAATAGTAGCAGAAACAATCATGACGATTCCAAGAGTTGGTAAAACAACCGCACATACTATTATTATTGTCTTGTAGGTGTGTCTGCCAGCGCGAAGTTGCTGTATAGACTTCAAAGGTAGGTCGGAGTAGTTGAGGGCTGCGGCTTCTCCGTTCAGCTTGAAGCTCCAACCCAGAATGCAATGCATGGTGGGAATTGAGCCAGCTGCTGCTGAAAACCCGACATATGCTCTTGTGTTTGGCAACACGGAGGAAAGATCATATGGAATCGAGAGCAATGGCCTATTAGGTTTGGTAGATGGCAGGGGAGCTATTGTGACATTTAGTATGGTGCGCTCGCTGTCATAGTCTACCCACACCTGCATCGGTTCCCCACTGTTGAGCTTCAAATTCTTAAACTCCCCATCAGGAGTGTAGTAACCTGCACCCTTGGATGCATTGGAAATCAGGCTGTTTATATCGATCCCGATGTGGTTGCGTCTATGTCTCTGAACTCAAGGCTTCTTCTGGTATCGAGCTCGATAGCAAGGAGATGATTTGACTCGTTGCCTATGGTTTCAGGATTGAGTCGTCCCAGGTACTGGGCCGGCACGCTGCTAAACAACTCATTGGTGGAAGATAGGACAAAGGCCAGACCATGGCTGCTCAAAAAATCGTACTCGCTAATTATGACGAATACAAACGTTGTGGAGAAGGATGGCACGGAGGAGGTATTTGATGAGATGACAGGATTATTTGAGAAATCGAGAGGGAAAGTGTGGAAAGCATGCCCTTTAGTAAGCCTGCCTTCGGATAGCCTCAAGAGGCCATCGATGACTGAAGCTTGATAATCCATGGATAGGTCTTTACCGGAGAAGCTATTGTAAATGAATTCATCAGCATCACCTTGGGCGGCGCTAATGGCAGAGACAGCAGCAGAGAGCAGCACGAGTAGTAGGAGGCGACGACGCAGCTGGTGCAGATAAGAAGAGCAAGCTGGACGATGCATCGTCTGTCTCTAGACAAGATGATGGAGTTCCAATAATACAACTAGCAAGGCTCGGTCGCTGGTGGCTCAATGGGCAGGGGTGAACAGATGCATGATTGTATATTCTACTAAGGCCTTCTGCAATGTATGCCTTGAGTGATGCCAAGAGAGCAAATAAGAACCACTGGCAGCACTCAACACTCTGACAAGTGCTGCCAAAGAAATCAGGAGCGGTGAATGTTCTTGCTCCGCTCTCACGTTCTTAAAATAGCATTGGTCTACTGTAGCAACAGTTGATCATTGAAGTCATCAGCCAATGAAACAGACGGTGGAGAGAAGATATGAGATATTTTATTGCACTGTGGGTCCCAGATCTCTAGATAGCACCGCTTCTATTTTTCTTTGCACATCGTAGCCTTTTGTCTAAACGCGTGTACATTGTGGAGGGCCTAAGTCCATCCTGTCCAGCGGATCGGAGGGAGACCTCCACGGCCACCCAAGTCAAGCTTTTTGTCTAAACACGTGAAAATGAGTTTCGTTGATTTTTGATTTCTTGAAAAAGGATGGTGCAGTAGTTTCCACTTGATTTTTTTTTTGGTAGTCGACAGAAAAGAATGGTCTTCTATAGTCACGACATGAGAATATATATGGAACAAACATACAGTTCGATACGTATCGAACCGTTGGAGACTAGTCTGCTACAGCACGCTACAGATTGATACTTTACTACTACCTTCCATTAGCCTACATGTCCTGATGCAGACATCCAAAATATATGGGGTAGTATATCCACTAGTTGAAAACGTAGCTTAGTCCCGGTTTCAGAGGATAATCCCAGTTGGAAGGTCCTCCGAGGCTATAAAAAATAATTTCTCCCGACTCAAACCTAAGACCTCATGCATTGTCGTGCCTGTAGCTTTCCGGTCCACCTACATAGCACATGTGACTGTGGATGGGATGCTTTCATTTTGAGCTAACATGTGTCGACAGACTTTTAGTCCAACCAGGATTCAGTGTAGGTTCGTAACACCAAGCGGGACTAATATATGCCCTTTAGTATGGGTTGCCATCCAACTTGGACCCGGAAGTAATTAGTCCCGGACCCAATTCTAACCGAGACTAATGTGTTGAACCGAATGTCTCTTCTGTACTAGTGATCATACACACTTTTAGTGATTTGTCATATATTTGTTACAGAATTTATTACCTAACATATTTGTCACGGAGTTTATTAACATAACTAGATATATGCCCGAGGTCCACGGATTTTTGTTCTCGTCAATGAAGGATTTGATCATTTTTAGAAAATAGTTAAAAAATATTAAACAAATTTACATTGGGAATCTAAATTATTTTCAAATGCATTTTGGCTTTTTAATCGTATTCGAAATAAATCATGCATATGCCAATTCTTTTGTTTCAAATTGATTACGGCTCTGACATCGAGCCTCTTTCGGTTTGCACACGTAGATTTTTATTCCCGACTTTGGGTGCGCACACGCACATTTATATTCCTGACTTTGGAGTTGACAATTTTTAGGCTTTTCTGACTGACTTTGGAGTAGACTGTCTGGGTTGTACATGACCCTAGGCTTTTCCGGATTTATATTTGTCACGCAATGGCATGGTTAGACTCTCTGGTCGAAAGGAACTTAACAGAAATTTGAATTATAACTTTTGGATTTGATTTTGATTTTATATAGATTTTATAAGTTTCAGTCAATCTGTGCATTGTTTGGAAAAAAAACAAGAAGCTAAAAACACTTTGTATTGGAACCCTAAAGTCTATGTAAATTTTGAGATCAACTTTTATTATTTATTTGCTGTTTATATTCCTTTGCATTTTTTCACCTGGAACCCTTCACTTTTTGCTATTCTTGCCATCAGCTCCATGCTAAATTAATCACGAACTGACGTTACTCTCGCCCACTGCCTCCATGGGCGCAGCGTGCCGCTGTGTGCGGCGCGATGGCCTCCTGCACAAATGTTGCCGGCGTTGAACTCCTCGGACTTCTGCACAGTGTACGCCTTCTCACCCTTCTCGAGGTATATCGCGGCCCGCGCCACCGACAGCCGAGCGCGGTGCCCCGTTGGGGCCCTCCTCGCACTACTAAAAAAGCATTTGTAGGGGCGGCTGACGATGGTTTGTAGAGGCGGCTCGGCCAGCCGCCCCTATCAAACCGTCTCTACAAATCATGTATTTATAGGGACGGTTTCCAGACCGCTCTTACAAATCGATTTGTAGAGGCGGCTGGTGTTATTAGCCGCCCCTACAAATCGATTTGTAGGGGCGGCTACAGTACCAGCCGCCCCTATAATACCTATTTGTATGGGCGGTTACAGTAACAACCGCCCCTACAGTGCATTTTTCGCAAAAAAAAAATCAAATTTACAATTCAAATTCGACCAGAACATATATTTTTCATGCACAACTCCATCATAACTTATCTTCTTTTGCGATTGTACTGAAACTCAATGACAATACACATTTATTTATACCAGATTATAACAAATATTACATGACAATACACAGCTCCATCATGACTTATATTCCTAGCTGTTAACATAACTATTATGAAACCTAGCACGCTGATTCGTGCTTTGACACCAAAAAGACTTAACAGAGCTTCATGAAGAGGGTTTTCATATATGGAAGAAGTTGTCACAACTATTTAGTTGTGCAGTGCCAGACATAAATCTTGTCAACGTGGCCTGAATGGGCTGGCATGAAGACTCAAAACTGAAGAGTTCAAATTCTCACCTTGTCTGGATCCTCGTTGGTGGTAACGATCATGTTCATCTTGATAAAGGACTCCTTTCCTTCATTCAGGCTGAGTGAAGACAGCAGCAGACCAATAATTCTGAGGAAAGATAGCTACAAAGGACACCCAATGGATTCAGATAAACCTATTCAATCATCTATGATGCAGTAATTATATCCGTAATTGTGTCTAATTTGAAATTAAATCATGTAAGGCCTACACGTGAGAAAAAAAATAACACCGATGGTTGGAGCAAAAGAGAATTAAGAAAATGAAAAGTAAACCAATTGAATCCAAATAGGAAATCGGATCATAGCCTACATGGAAAGGTGAATCTATTCAATCATCTATGATGCAGTAATTAGAATATTTATTTCTGTAAATGTGTCTAATTCGAAACTGAATCATGTAAGACCTACATGTGGAAAAAAAACTCCAATGGTTAGAGCAAGAGAATCAAGAATACAAAAAGCAAACTAATTGAATCCAAATACCAAATCGGATTATAGCATAGATGTAAAGGTGGACAGAGAAGCAGAAATACAAACAAGACATCAATATGTTTCTCTTTGTACAGATAAGTTAGCAGTGTCACTCAAAAATCAAAACAGATCAATATAGATTAAGAAATGATAACATTTGGTAGAATGATGATCTAGCGTTTCATTGACGCTACACCATCCATTGTACAAAGTCAGGAGGGAAACAAAGTAAGAACCCAAAAGCATAAAAATAGGAAATATGGTATGGCAGGCACCTGTGTTGGATAAATGAGTTGCATAGTGATATATGAACAGGTTACAGGTGGAGCTGTGTCTTCCTTGAGCGAAATGCATTGCAATGTTACAAATAGAAATATAGACTCTACCGTTTGCACCAGGCCCGCCCTTCGAAATAGATATGAGAAAGAGATAAATTATTGCTATATGCAGATAAGCCTATAACTAAAAAAACAGAGGACCCCAGCTCCAAGACGCACCCCCAAATTTCATTTCATTCCCCTGAAATTGGACTGTTTTGGATGTACAAATACAACTAAAGCACACAGATTGTTATATAAACCTGAAATCATTTTTGTGTGGGAAAAAACTTCAGAGGCTGTCTGAGAGCGCGTGCAAATAACAATTACCAGAGGTGGTGTAGTTTGGCCTGGAAGCATCCAGACCAGATGCAACCAGCGACCGCAGCATCAGTTTGGCTGATGACAGCTATGCTGATCTTTAGCCATTGCATTAGACTTGCATCGATGACAGCCATGCTGAACTTCTCGTCCACTCATCTGCACACTGCCAATCCACATCAGTGAGAAAATAACTAATTAGTATAATAACCAAATCAAACTCCAAGAGTGAGGACGGTAAGGATGTCGACGTATCCCACTGAATTGTTTTATAAAGCATGTGTATAGGTTAGCATCGTGCCTGCAACGACCGATGCAAAGTGATTGAGCAAGGAATGCCTTCAGATTGAGGTATCATTCTCCGAATTCAGGCCAAGGGTCATCCTCATTATAGCAACAGCTCACGCATGTAGGTTAAATCTATAAAATGAAAAAAAATCATTAGTACAGGCAAGTTCAGCTAAATATTTTCTTGAGTGATAAAATGGAGGTGATCAAAGCAGCTGTTTGTTTAATAGGAGGCAGGAAGACTTACCAGCTTATGTACAATCAAATATGTTAGCAATCAATGAGGACATCAGGCGCCATATTGTTGCAGCGGTTCTGCACAAATGGGTGCTCAAATAGCTGAGCAGCAGATGGCCGGTCATTTGGATTTGCTTGGACACACTTCTTCTGATAATGTATTAGGAATTTCTGGTGGTATTCCCCTACCAATTTTAAGCAAAGCATGTGTCTACAAAAGAGGAGAAATATGATATCATTCACCTCGAAAGTATAGCTTTCAATCAAGAGAGTGCTACTTGTGTGTGCGCATTTAGCAACCTCCAAAACTGTGCAGCCAAGACTCCATATGTCCGCTGGAGGTCCATGTGGCTTAGCCTTAGCAACCTAATAATGAAAATATGCCATCAGGAAATGCCCACAATATTGGGTCGCAACTGGCAAGACCAAATTTTATCATCACTTTTGTGACAAAGTAAAGTAATAGCTTGAAGTCATATCACGCTTTTGTTTGTCACAGTGCTTACAAATTTTTCAGTTACAATTACAACTAGCTGGCTTGATTTTCAAAAGCTGGCTCATAAGTATCAAACTTGCCATTGTCAAGTAACTGAACTACGGAAAGGCACATCATTAATGTTGAAACCACTTGAGATACTTAGAATTATATTATGGATTATTTTAAGATCACTGAGATAGAAACAGCGCAGAACCACAACTGCACATACTAACCTCAGGGGCCATCCAGTAGACAGTTCCCTTGCTAGATTTTGCTTGGTTCAAAATTGACATCTTGCGAAAGCAAATTAGAAAGAGTCAGCATAACATGTAGATGTAGAACTTAGATGAATCATACGGTGTTTAGAATCATACGGGGTGTTCTTCCTCCTCGCGATTGAGATCCTATCCTCTGATTTTCTCCTATGATAGCTCACGTCACCGGATTGATCTCATCGGCGGCCACGGGTTGTGACATCCTGGGTCGGGACCTCCATGCCTAGAGCCAAAGCGCGGCGGCGGATGGTAGTGGCCGAAAATCTGCTCGTGAGGCTGGCGGCGGCGGACTGGGGACTGGAGCACCAGGCGGATCTGAGGGTGGAGTGCGGGAGATGAAGAGGTGTGCGGCACGACAGATATTTAAGAAAAGGAATTTGGATTTGACGGGCGCGAATTTGGCCGCCAAAACTTTTGGCACCTTCTTATTCTCAGCGGCCT
This sequence comes from Miscanthus lutarioriparius, assembly GCA_904845875.1. NCBI lineage: Eukaryota > Viridiplantae > Streptophyta > Magnoliopsida > Poales > Poaceae > Miscanthus > Miscanthus lutarioriparius. Next base: position 91,041,325 of record CAJGYO010000014.1, read on the forward strand.
TCTAAAACTTTCTATTATTTTATTATTTTGGATTGATATGATTTTTTTAGTTAATTGGTTTTAAGTTTTTAAAAGATACTACGAAACAAAATTATAACTACATTTATTTTACATAAATAAATATGCAAAAGTAAGGTTATACTCCTCCATTTCAAATATAAGACGTTGTAACTTTTCTAAATACATTGCTTTCACTATGTATCTAGATTGTTAAGATTTATTTTAATGATCAATTAGGATTATCCACGTCATTAGCAACTGCTAATGATGGTTACCTTTTGGTACACATTCTGGGCATGTATATATACACTTACTATTCATATGTCACTTTCATCCATCACTCTTTTCACTCTCTCACGCTCCAACATAGATATGGTGTATATATAAGTGCATAGCAAAAGCTATGTATCAAGAAAACCAAAACGTCTTAAAATTTGAAATAGAGGAAGTACTACACTTTTCAATGGAAAGGGTAGAGTTTATTGTTAATCACCTCGTATTTATTTTCCTATAAAGAATTGACGGGTTTTTTATTAGAATGTAGTTTGATTCCATACCAAAATTTATAATTTTCTAAAAATACCTAGTACCACTACAAAAGTAACAAATATTATATTAACAACAGAATATTTTGAAGGCCAATAACAATCAATACTATACAAGTGACTAAGAAAACTATAGGGTTGAGGTTTAAACTTTTGATTTGTCACGCCAAAGTTGCTAAATAACGTGCTAGTGTGCTCTCCTCTCCTATATATATTTGTTTGCAATTTAAAGATGAAGACCATGACCATCCTAAATGTCACACATCCAAGACCAAGAGGGGAAGGAGTGAATTGGATCTCTACGAGTATGCCTTAAAACAATTTTTGTACTCATGTATACACTTTCTTGTAACTTTTATTTAAGTATTTTCTTTTAGAATCCCACCAAACCTGAGCCAGCAGATCTCGAAACATGGTAGTGAGTATAGGGGAAATTAAAGAGACGTGCTCTAAAATGGATAGGGCCTATGATAAACACCAAACATAACAAAAATATAATAACCAAATACAAGCATACGTTAAATGACAAATACCCTCTTTTAATTTGGCAAAAAAAATCTATTTCTAGACCTCGAAACTTTTGTGGATGTTTAGATTGAGCCCTCGAACTCCAAAACAAAATATGCATAGTCCTCTTATCCTCTAACTATCAAAACCAGACAACTTTGGCCATTTCCTTGTTTCTAAGGTGATTTTGAGTATTTATGTATTTTCTAAAAATAATAAAATAACATGTAAGTCGCTAAAAATCATAAACATTCTTTTAAATTACAAAAATATTAAAAGTGATACCAATTTTTTCTAAAAATATAATCCATCTCAACAAGACCTACAACTTTGATTTGGGTCATTTTCCCATCTAACCTTGTTCAAACAATTCAAAAAAAATTAATTTCAAAATTTGAGAACTTCAAACAGAATTTTGAGACCCATAAGTTATTTTAGATGAAATAGTTGTTCACTAAAGTTGTATATCTCATTGAGATCTATAACTTTGGTTTGTATTCTTTATTCATCTGAGATCGTTCGAACAATCCGAAAAAATTGAATTTTAAAATATGAGCACTACTACAATGTTGCATGACTTTTTGAGATGTACAACTTTTGTTTTGGTCGCTTCTCCATCCGGGGTCCTTAACTATAATTACACACTCACTTATGACTATAGAGCATATAGATACATTTGGTATTAAATCTATAAAATCTTATGATACATATTTGGATATCCAAACGACCTGAAATCAAAAAAAAGTTTGAACTACAAAGTTGTGGATCTCGGTACTACAACTTTGATATAAAGTTCGTCTTCATTGAACATCATATGAAAATCGTGCACCCTATCAGTGCCAGTTCAAGCGAAAAACCAGTAATGATGACCCAATATCACTGCTGGTTCAAGCCAAAAACCGACAATAGTGGAAAACTTCAACAAGAATTTTGTAACTGTAAATGATTTTCAATGAAACCGTCGCCAACTAAAAAATTGTATATCTCATTGAATTATACAACTATGGTTATGGTCATTTCGCTATCCGAGTTTATTTAAACAATTAAAAAAATTAAAAGTTTCAAAATATGAGAACTCCGTACCTCCATTTTAAGATCATATCGGAGTTTTTTGGAATAAAAAAAACAAATTACTTGTATATCCAAATTTTGGGAGACGCCGCAGTCTTTTTTTTTTCGTTCTCCCACCGTGCCACGCGCATCTCCATTTTTTTCCCTCTCCCGCCGTGCCGCGCGCATCTCCACCACAAATGGAGATTCGGTTTTTCCAATTCCCTCGCTGCAGGGAGTCCGCTTCCACCGCCCGTGCTTAGCTTTCCTCCCGCCGCCACCCACTCCTCCGCCACCACCCATCGGCCATCGACCAGGCATAAGCGCCGCGAGAGTTGCCGGCTGCCAGGGCGGGCTCACGCCTCCAGGGCTGCTGCTCGCCACGGCGGGCTCCCACGGTCCCACCGCCGCCGCCGCCGCCCCCTCCATCTTCCCTGCACCAGTTGCGGCGGCCCCCACTTCATCCTCCCTCCACCAGATGCGGAGCTCGGGCCTGTCCCCTCGGCGGCGCACTTCGTGCTTCCGGAGGTCAGCCTTGGGGACCTCGCCGACGAGTTCTTCCGGGCTAGGCCGGAGTCCAAGGACGACGACGAGGAGTAGACTGCTGCGCGCTGGCGGTCAAGGTTTCCTGCGCCCGCGGAGCATGGGAGCGGCGGCGGCGGTCAGCGGAGCTCCACCGCACGGTACGCTAGGGAGACGGAGTTTTCGCGGCAGCGTGGGGGCTCCGTGTCGCGGGCCTTCGCGGCCACCGTCTCACCCCAGATCAAGCTGCTTAGGTAATCAGTTGACCCCCTTCATCTTCGTCACTCATATATGCTTTACTGCATCTTTGATTCTGAATCAATTATCAAATGATCTCCATTAATATGACTTCTTAGTAGTAGATCAGATCTGTTGCTGATGAACTAATTCGGGCACCAAACATTCACTATTTCACTGGGTTCAGTAGTAGATGGTTAGTCTAATTAAGATGCGTGAAGGGTCCTGACTGGCGACTGGAGTAGGATTCACTAGAATTCAGTAGCAGACGATTAGTCAATTAACACGTGAAGCGTCCTAACTCGACTGGAGTAGGATTCTTTCTGGTGGGTCTACTGATTCAAGGTGTCCTTTTTTTTGTCATAGTGATTTGCTTCCTTAGATTCATGTGTTGCAGTTTTTTTCTCACCACAGAAAGGATTTTTTTTGTTTCTGAAAAATGCTAAGGATGCTGCCAGTGTTCTAATTATCTGTCATATGTGCTTTCACCTATAGCTGTTACTATAAGGATCGTCATATATGTTGGTGTTCTGTTCAGTATCTAAAAACTGAATTGCTCTGTCAACTATCTTTTGTAGGGATAAAGACCCATATCCATCTACTGCTACTGACTAATGAGGCCTGAATATCTGATTTTGACTACGTGAATGCATATTTTTTCCAACTGTGTGTTCTCCATTCTCATTATTTTATGAAAATATAAATGTTATCTAATTTTGGCTTGCGCTGCTAGTGTACATCTGGGAGATAAAATTAGACATATGCATTCAGCTTGGAAAACTACACCTTCCCTAGTAGTGATAAATGCAGAACTGTATGCTGATATTTTCGGTGATAAATGCATCTAAAATACAGTTGTGCTATATGAAATCTTTGCAGTTTTTTTTTACCACATATATGATGAAACCAAGTTTTTTTTGTTAATTTCTCTGCAGTTTTGTTCTCACCACAGAAAAGGAATATTTTTTGTTTCTAAAAAGTGCTAAGGATGCTGCCAGTGTTCTAATTATCTGTCAACTATTTTTTGTAGGGATAAAAGAGCAAAGGCTCTAGCAGCATATGGTTCTGGGAAATAGAACAAAGGCTTTGGCAATGTCATTTTTCAGATAGCAGCAGCAGCTTTTTGACAATTATGTAAGCAGGTAAGCTCCCTGCTGTCCCTATTCAGTTCACTAGCTGTAGTAAGCAATTAATGAATGTTTAGTTTTTCCCTAAATGAATTGTTGTTGTCTATAGTGTTGTTGAATGTACTCCTGATTCAGCCTAATTTTGATATTTTCTTTTTATGTTACAGCTAAATATACTCATGATGAAGCACTAGTTTTGGTGTCTTCTAGTTACATTATATGATTCATTATGTATTCAAGTATTCAATCATATTGGAGAGAAGCCCTTTCATTAATGTTTGTTTAGGTACTTCCTATAGTTCTATTGTGGATGGCATGAGATTGGTCGATGCAGTCCCACTGTATATGCTAGTTAAAACTTAGAAGCGTGGAAACTGGAAATAAATATGCATATGCACTCTTGAGATTTACACAGTTTGCTTGTATTTGTAGGATGCAGTGCGGTCCAGGTCAGTTTACATCTTCAAAACCAAAGCCTGATGAAATAGCAGCATCAGAAATTGCAGATGGCTCCTTGAATTGGGGATTAGTATAAGGCTGACCTCCATCTGTTGCTGAGTAAGTTTGTGCCCACTAGTGCAGATTGTTTGTGGATTGACTGGTCAAATTTTGGCAGTGTACTATCAAATTCCTATCCTCGAAAATCTACTATACTACTATGTATCACATATATTAATGTCCTTATGCCATCTCTTAACACTACTTTTGGGTATCAAAACTTTACATTTTATACTTGTCTTGTACTGTTTTAAAATACCAAATTGGTGAGCTGCTTCTAGTTGAATTTACTTGTGCTTTCCAATTTACAGTACTGCATGTTATATTTGTTGAAATTTTATGGCTGCACATGATATCTTTTGCTGCACAAGTATATCATGTGAGTTGCTGCACTTATTTCCTTTTCAAATGAATAGTAGCTTCAAGAATCTGAACATGCAAGGATCAGGGACCAAGAGGAGGTGAAAAACTAATTTGATGTTGGATAGAAACCTGAGGTTCTTGCATTTTGCTGCTGCTACAGCCTACAGCTACATGCTTTTTTTTTGGAATGTCTATGTTATTGTTGGCTTATGTGCCATGGTGGATTGTAATTGTGGTGCTTGATGAAACTTCGTATGTCATCTAATGTTGGATGAAAATTTATGCGATCTAATGTTGGATAGAAACCTGAGATTTTGTATTTGATATGCTACAGGAGAAAAACCGAGTTATTGGCCCCGTTCAAGCCGAAACACTGTTCTGACTGATTTGTTGTGAGAGAAAAACACTGTTCCGGCTGAAAAAATAAGCTGAAAAGTACGGATTATAAGACAAGCGAACAGAGACATTATATTATGTGCTCTAAAAATAGATTGTATGTCTATGATGAAACTTTATATTATGTGCTCTGAAAATGGCCCATCTTTGATTTTCGCCTATTAATAAATGGATTGGGATGATGATATAAGCATCCACGTCATCATCCATAAGCATCCATGTTGATGTGGCAGTTCATCCATGACAGTCTAGAACTATCACGGGTATTGGGCTTGGGTTGGGCTAAATAGGCCTTGGGCTATTCTATGATGGTTTAGAATGGTCATGGATTGTGCTAATTGGTGACGGTTTTCAAAAAACTATCACGCAAGTTAATTCATGACGCTCAATCCATGATGATATTTGAAACCGTCATAGACATTGCTTCGTGATGGTTTTTAGTGATCTGTGACGAAAATTTTCCATCATGGATTAATAGGATTTTTGTAGTGTAAAAAGTCACAGTTGGATTTTTGGTGATTCTTAGAAGGGCTCTTGTCTGTAATTTCCGTATCAGATCAACTGAATGAAAGCCATGACAATATGGGTTTACTCATTCGATTTTTTTTTTCTGTAAAAAATTAATCTACAATGAAGGTGTGACATTTCATAATCAATATAGAAGCTTAATTTAGTAATCCTTTGGAATCAAACTAAATTTGGAAATATGTGTTCCCATTTAGAGTGCAAACTATTTAACCAACTCATAATAAAGTGCTTAAGTTTTATTTGCTTCAACGGTATCAGTTCTAGACATGTACACCTGAAAAGATGATTTATGCATGCTTGATCTGTTTGTTTTCTTTTGTTTGTTTGTATACTGATATAAAAAATTCATATTGTAGGAATCAGGATGGAGAAGAATGTTAGAAGCATGGCAAGGGAATTGTTCGTGAGGAGGCCTATGATGCGTCCATGCTTTCAAGCAGACTTGCTGCAGCTAGTTCTTTAAAATAGGAATTGTCTAAAGTCACACTATTAGTTTCATGTCTCTGATTGATTTTCTCTCTGTTGCAAAGATACATCTTGAAGTATTGAGAGGTTGCATAAATAATAATTTTCTACTGTTGCAATATATCCACTTTAGATTCTTGTGCGTTTTTATATTGTGCAAAGTGGTTGCTGATGCTATAGAAGTAGGGTTAGCCAGTGTAGTCTATGTCAGATTTCTCTAAATGTTTTCTGCAACGATGCATAATCTGTTCTTGTAAAATAATTTGCTAGTTTAGCAGGACAAAGGGATATAGTGATGTAGCACAAGAAGTAAGTGTATGTATATCTATATATGAACTAAAAATATGCATTTTTTCTTGCTGAAATCAGCAGTATTGAGACTACCATGCTGTTCACTGTACTGTTGCGGCTGGCAAGTATTTTCGTGGTAAAAATATTCGGCTGTCAATCCAATGTTGATTCAAGATCTTTAGACAACAAACATACGAAGGAATGTACTATTTTTTTTTCTAGTTGAGGTGGTGTTTATTCTTTCATTATTTCTGAGTTGTTATTGTTGCTGGAGGTTGACCAAGAAGCAAGAAATTATTGTTTGTAGTTATCTATTATTGTTTTGTGAAAATCTCGTGTATGGAAATTGAATTGTTATCTTTGGCTTTGTGCAAATGTGCCTCCAAATGTACTTTGAATAAAAACATTGAATCCTCTTTGCCACTCAATTTTTTATTCATGTGCATTTAGCTCCTACCATCACGTGACATACTATTTTCCATGCCATGCACACCCAAAGGTCCACGAAAAGGAAGTGTTGTAATACAGTGCCATATTGCAACGAATCACGATGTTCTATAGCAACAAAATATATTTGTGGCAATAGAAGAACGCTAGTGCATCGCTTTTAGATATTTACTTGCAATAAACAGCTACCTATTGCAATGGTCGTGATAAATATTACAACCAAACAAAAATATGGCAATAGCAACAAACTATTCCATCGCCTTGAAAATATAGTTGCAATACACGGTCTACCTACACTACTAGAGAACAGACTTTAGAACGATGTCCCAATTTAGCATTAGCCTCGGCATTTTTTGCCCCTGGGACTAAAGGACCCTTTAGTCCCGGTTGGTAATACTCAACCGGGACTAAAGGTCCCCGCCTAATGGTCGTCGTCTCAGGCGAGGATCTTTAGTCCGGTGGTATTACCAACGGGACTTAAAGGTAAACCTTTAGTCCCGGTTGGTAATACCAGCCGGGGCTAAAGGTTTTAGTCCTGGTTTGGGTGATATCCCGGGAATAAATATTAATCTTTAGTCCCGGTTTGGCCACCTAACCGGGACTAATTATCTTGGGCCTATCTAACGGCTCATTTCTTCCTCCCCGAGCCCGAGCCATTCCATTCAAACTCACCGCCTCGTTCTTCTTCACTTTGTGTTGTTCTTGCTCTCTCTCCCCTCCATTGGTGTTGCTCTTCGATTTTGGAGGTAACAAACTTAATCCTCTTATGTTTTATCAAGTAGCTTATCTCATTTTGCGATGTAGATGCATGTGTAACTTTATATGTTGAACTTTATTATGATTTTATATGTCATTTTTAGCTCAAAATCACATGATGATTTGCATATATGTTTGGATAAACAAAAGTTAAATTAGTTCATCAAAATCACGCCTCGCTCGTCTCCATTTGGAGCACGCGCCATCCTCGCCCCGGCGGCTTACGTGATCTTAGAATTAATTTTTCCATGAAATGAAAAACTTAGAAAATAGTTAGAAAATTGTAGAAAATCCGTACTAGTTGAACTTGCGGACCGTGATCATCTCGGTGAGCATTTTTTCTCTGCTGAAGCGGTAACGGACGTCAAAGAGGAGCTTTGATTCTACGAGGGAGAGCGGCAACGGTCATGGAAGACCGTGTTCCCTTTCTCGTAGAATCGGAGCTCTTCCTTGGCCAAGCACGGTGCCGTCCGGTGGAGAAATGCTCACGAGATGATCACGTAAGCAAGGTCAACTAATACGGATGGTTATTTATTGAAACATGTTTTGAGCTATAATTTGATGGATATTTGAAAATATGAAATTTACACTAGTTTGCAAAAATAAGTATAGAAAGTAGATGACAATCATTATGGATCCTCGGCCTCTCGTTCGGTTGCGAACGATCGAGGGCGTAACTCCCTCTCATTATCTCTGCGGCAAGTGTAAGCGGAAGATTGTGATGGAGTACCGAGTCAAGAGACAGGGACCCAACAAGGGTCGTGTTTTCTACAAGTGCCCGGGATCGCGATGTGAGTTTCTTACGCATTTTATAATTATGGCTAATTGACTCGCTTTTCTTGAATATTTTTGACTAAATATTTTTGGCTTTAATTTCAGTGGGAGGGCAATGGATGCGATGGTTGGTACTGGGAGGAAGATTATGCTACATACGTGCGTAATTTGGGTGCGCTTGAGGTAGCGGATCTGTCATTGATGAGGCGCGATGAGCCGCCAGGAGAAGCTTATTGATATTCAATGTAAGAATGATTTGTCTGTTTTTTAGTTGCGCATGCGATCACAAAATAATTATGTTCTTGAAGTGCATTGTAGTTTTAGTTTGTTTAGTGATAGTTGGGATTGCTTACGTTGTAGCCGAGCTTAGTTAATTAATCAACCGTGTGTGTGTCATTTATGTTGTGTAATAAAATACTTAATTATGTTCAAGGTTTTCATAATTTGTCGGTAATATGTCTGATTATGTCACGCCATTGGATGTACAATGCCGATCGCCGCTCCCAAGACTTTATAGAGGGCTTGCACTATTTCTTAGGTGTGGCCGAGGCAAATAAGCGGATGGTTTCATATGTTGTCCATGTGCCCTATGTAAGAATTTAAAGGAATATTCAAGCTCAATGAGTCTTCATTCACATTTGCTTAAGTCGGGTTTCATGTCAAACTATATATGTTGGACTAAGCATGGAGAAAGCGGGGTCATGATGAAAGAAGGTGAAGGAGAAGATTTAGACATTGATGACATTATTGCTCAATTATGGTGCCTTTGATGATACTACAATGGGGGAGATGAAGAAGAGGTAGCGGTAGAAGATGATCTCGGTGATGCTCTTGGCGATGCCATTCGTGATGCACAACAAGAATGGGAAAGTGAAAAGAGAAAGTTAAGTTGGAGCGCATGCTTGAGGATCATAGGAAGTTGCTATACCCGACGGTAGAAGAGGCAAAAAAAGTGGGTACAACACTTTGGAATTGCTAAAGTGGAAGGCAAAGAATGGTGTATCCGATAAGGCATTTGGGAATTTATTAAACCTCATAAAGAAGATGCTTCCGAAGCCAAATGAATTGCCCACCACTACGTACGAAGCAAAAAAGGTTGTCTGCCCTTTGGGATTAAAAATCCAGAAGATACATGCATGTCCTAATGACTGTATCCTCTACCATGGCAATGAATACGAGAATTTGGATGAATGCCCGGTATGTAAAGCATCGCGGTATAAGATCAGGCGCGATGATCCTGGTGACGTCGAGGGTGAACAACGTCCTAGAAAGAAAATCCCTGCCAAGGTTATGTGGTATGCTCCTATAATACCACGCTTAAAACGTTTGTTCAGAGGTCCGCAACGCAATCGACGTGATGCACCTGACAAAGAATCTTTGTGTGAACCTGTTAGGATTCATGGGTGTGTATGGGAAGCCAAAGGATTCACTTGAAGCACGCCAGGACTTGCAGTGCATGAAAGAACGAGACAACCTTCATCCGGAGAAGGCGGTGATGGGGCGTCATTACTTAAGTCCCGTTAGCTACACGCTTAGCAAAGAGAGAGGGACAGCATGTTCGAATGTCTAAGCAAAGATCAAGGTCCCATCGGATTCTCCTCCAATATAAAGGGTATAATAAATGTGCCAGATAAAAATTCCTAAACTTAAAGTCCCACGTGACCGCCACGTGCTTATGACGTAATTGCTTCCGATTGCTTTAAGAGGAATTCTACCTCCACATGTACGTCTAGCCACCGTGAAGAAGCTATGTGCATTTCTCAATGCAATTTCTCGAAGGCAATCAATCCAGTGGAACTAGCTACTCTCTGTAAGCGATGTGGTTCAATGTCTTGTCGACTTTGAGTTGGTGTTCCTCCATCCTTCTTTAATATCATGACACACATCCTAGTTCATTTGGTGAAGGAGATTAGTATTCTTGGACCTGTGTTCTTACATAACATGTTCCCCTTCGAGAGGTTTATGGGAGTCTTGAAGAAATATGTGAAAGTCCCTTTGTTCCGGTGCCAATGGGTGAAGCTGACCGGAGGAGGGGTAACAGTCGACAAAGAGTATGGAATGACAACAGTGGACCTCAACAATATTGGATACAAAGAGGAACCATTCGTCCTTGCTGCCGATGTGAGTCAGGTGTTCTATGTGAAAGACATGTCTACAAAATCAAAGAGAGGAAAAAACGAAGACATCAACTCAATGATCAATGAGCCAAAGCGCCACATAATTCTTTCTGGGAAAATAAATATAGTAGAAATTGAAGACAAGTCAGACATGTCAGAAGATTACGAAAGAAATGTCCGAATTCCACCCTTCATAGTGAAGAAAGATCCAAGCATCATGTTAAATGATGAAGACACTCCATGGTTACGACAAGATCATAACCAAGGGTCATACGTCAAGAAGAAATTCACTGTAGTGCCCGCATGATACAACGATGCATGTTTAATATATTATGTTTTAGAGACGGATATTATGTAATATGTTTTCGGAACCCTAGATTGTCTAAAATTGAAAAGTTTTGAATACCAAGTTTGTTCATATCATCAATATCTACAATCCTTATATAGACCATTTTTTCATTTGAGAAAGCTTGAACAAAATGTAGTTCAATTTTCACAAGTGTGTGACATAGTTTTAGAAAGTCTATAAGAGATAAGGAAAATTGTGACTAGTGTTTGATAAAAATTTCTCAAATGGGAAAATGAGCTATGTAACAATTGTAGATCTTGCTGAGATGATCAAACTTGGTATTCAGAGTTTTTTCATCTGAGGTCATTTAGTGTCTCATTTGAGCAAGTTTGACCAAGTCAAATTTGGTCAAATGAAAAAACAACACTTTGACCCTAGTATTATGGACTCTAAATGACTTCGAATTGAAAAGTTTTGAATACCAAGTTTGTTAAACTCAAAAAGATCTACAATTGTTGTTTTGGTCAACTTTCCATTTGAGAAAGTTTGGACGGTTCAAATTTGTGATTTTTAAATTTCGACGCCTACAAATTAGTTTTCGGAACCCTAGATTGTCTAAAATTGAAAAGTTTTGAATACCAAGTTTGTTCATATCATCAATATCTACAATCCTTATATAGACCATTTTTTCATTTGAGAAAGCTTGAACAAAATGTAGTTCAATTTTCACAAGTGTGTGACATAGTTTTAGAAAGTCTATAAAAGATAAGGAAAATTGTGACTATTGTTTGATAAAAATTTCTCAAATGGGAAAATGAGCTATGTAACAATTGTAGATCTTGCTGAGATGATCAAACTTGGTATTCAGAGTTTTTTCATCTGAGGTCATTTAGTGTCTCATTTGAGCAAGTTTGACCAAGTCAAATTTGGTCAAATGAAAAAACAACACTTTGACCCTAGTATTATGGACTCTAAATGACTTCGAATTGAAAAGTTTTGAATACAAAGTTTGTTAAACTCAAAAATATCTACAATTGTTGTTTAGGTCAACTTTCCATTTGAGAAAGTTTGGACGGTTCAAATTTGTGATTTTTAAATTTCGACGCCTACAAACTAGTTTTCGGAACCCTAGATTGTCTAAAATTGAAAAGTTTTGAATACCAAGTTTGTTCATATCATCAATATCTACAATCCTTATATAGACCATTTTTTCATTTGAAAAAGTTGTAGAACAAAAAATACTATATTTTCTTTATTTTTATAGGTTCAACAAAAATTTCCAGTCAATTTTGGTCAAAAACCGAGAAAAAATTGAAACATTGACGTTACAATAATGTGATAATAAATTTCCTATCGAATAATATTAGTTTTATTAATTTTAAGTTACAAATATATTTTTGCATTAACAAAATACTTAGTATTAGTCACATTTATATTCTATATTCATAAAAGAAATTAAAAACTTTAGGTTACAAAATTTTCCTATTTACAATAAATAATTAGTTAATCAATAGAATTTTTTAAAATAAATATTGCAAAGTATTGAAGTTGCTATGGAATTAATTGATTAACCTAGTATTAAACAAAATCAAAATCCTGTGTCTTTCCAAAGTATTTGGCGGGTTGGCAAAATTTTAGTGCCTCGGTCCGGCCCGGACCAAGAACCGGGACTAAAGGGTGCTGCAACAATTTCAATTGTTCGGTCAAAATACTTTTAGTCCCGGCTAGTAACACCAACCGGGACTAAAACCCTTTAGTCCCGGCTTGTAGGAGAGCGGGACTAAAGGGTTGGGCCTTTAGTCCCGGTTGAGATTACCGGTACCGGTACTAATGACCTTTAGTCCCATTGGTGTTACCGGCCGGGACTAAAGGGTACCGCCTATATATATCGACTTGTTCATTCATCTTCGATCTCGCGTCGTCTCTCCGATCCGGTCTCCGCCGCCAGACCCGAAGCTCGTCCTCGTCGTCGCCGAGCCCCGCCTCGTCGTCGATCCCGCCTCGTCGCCGTCGTCGATCGCCCCGCGGCGGGCTGGCCGAGCTTCGCCCAAGACGCCTCGGCCTCGTCTCGCCGTGTGGTCGCCGAGCCCCGCCCCCGCCTCCCGTTGAGCTCTCGCGCCACTTGCCTCGTGATCTCGTGATCTCATCTGCCGTCGTCGAGCCCGCTTGGCCGGCCTCGCTCTGTGCCGTCAAGTCGAGAGCCTTGGCAAGCCTCGTCGTCGAACTTCGCCCCCGCTTGAAGCCTCATTGCCGTCGCCGATTATAATGTTAGATTTTTAATTGTTTTTTAGATAATACTAATAAATAATATTTAGTAGTTTAGTTAGTTTTTAGATAGTTTTTGATATATGTTAGTTAGATTTTTTAGTTAGTTAGATTTATTAGATAATTGATATATGTTACTTAGATTTTTTAGTTAGTTAGATTTATTAGATAATTGATATATGTTAGTTAGATTGTTAGTTGATATATGTTAGTTTTTTAGATAATTTTTTAGTTAGTTAGAATTTTTAAAATGTATTATCTATTACTAGTTTATCTAATTTCATGTTAGATTTATTTAATTGGATTTAGTAATTATATATTCTATCTCTATATATATATATATCTAGAGAGAGATTCATTGAGTTAAACTCAAGTCGGTTACTAATCTTTGACTCGTTGAGAAAAGAACGGGCACTATACCAAGATATGATAGACATTATCCAGGGGTAATTTCGATCTCTCGCGCACAACTATTATTGAATAGACTTTGCCATAATTTATTAACGATCGTACATTATTGGTCGCACAGGGTTTGGAAAGAGTTTATTCGGCAATATCGCAAGGATTGCAAGGCACCACTTAATGTAGTTGAAATACCAGTAAGTTGTACTATATACACTTCCCCACGTGTTTAATTACTATATCGTACTTCAATTTACGTGTGAGATGATGAGAATAATCTTCTTCTCGTACAGTGGTGTTTCTTGGCAGAACTGGTAATAACTTGTGTGGATGCTACGTTTGTGAATTTATCATCTGCGCACATAAGAAGAACTCCGAAGATGTCCTCGAGTAACGTATATATCAATTTTTATTTATTTTAAATGAATATATATACATATATGTGTATTAATACTTTTCCTTTTATTTCAAATGCAAAGGCGAATGGTTGAAACGAAGGGTCATGCAAAAGACCATCGAAAGCAGTTCAAGAGTCAATAGCAGGATATCTTCTAGAAAAAGTGCTAAATCCCAACGGCGAGTTCTACTTTGATCTTAAGGAATAAATGATGTAAATTAAATGTTTATTGATATCGTTATTTTCGAGAACAAGATTATGAAAGTGTTATATATATACATATACATATATATATCTATAATATATATAGTTTCATACTTTATTCGAATATAATAATACTCAAGATGAGAATTAGATGTAATTATATGCATGCGTGTATTTATATTAGCAACGTAGAATACGTACATACATAAAAAAACATATTATATATTAAACAAATACGTGTAACTAAACTGAAAACAAATTAAACAAAAAAAAAAAAAAAAAAAGGACCTTTAGTCCCGGTTGGGGTTACCAACGGGACTAAAAAAATGAACTCATTAGTCCCGGTTGGTAACCCCAACCGGGACTAAAAAGGGTGCGCCAGGTTCGCTTGGCTGGAGGGCCTTTAGTCCCGGTTGGTGTTACCAACCGGGACTAAAGGTCCCTCTTTAATCCCGGCTCGATGACCCGGGACTGAAGGTTCCACCTTTAGTCCCGGGATCGTTGTCCCGGCGCGGTAACCGGGACTAAAGGCTGTTACCGCCCGGGACAACAGGTCCATTCTGTAGTAGTGCTATTGCAATGGTCGTGAGAAATATTACAACCCAATAATACTATGGCAATACTGAGGCTTCGGCGACCCGGCGTTCTCGGCGGCGGTGCAGCAGCTGATGGACCTGCCCGACGAGCTGGAGCGACAGCTGAACTCGACGACGCGGGCCTACGTGCGCGACTACCGGGCCATGGCCAACACGTACGCCCATGGACGTCAAGGAGCTGCCGTCCGGGCCGATCGTCCAAGCCATCGACATTCCCGGGGTCAGCCTCTCCGACGTCAAGGTCCAGGTGGAGGAGGGCAACGTGCTCGCCATCAGCCGCAAGCGCAGTTTTAATTTCTCTCGTATCGTAGCAACACAACGCAATATACACGCGTTGCACAATTGCATTGCATATGCGGCACCTACAGCTTCTGTGGTACTACGTGTTACGAACAAGAAAATGGAGACAGATATACAGGTATGCACCAATCATCACAGTAGGTAGACGGCATGCACGTGACATCCACGGAGAAGTCGCATACGCAATGCAATTATGCAACTCGTGTATATTGTACGGACCTATCGGCCCGATGTGCTCTACTGTTGTGCCGGTCGGCTGTCCAGAAGCCGATATGTCTGTAATTTTTTTTTATCAATGCTACATTTACCAATAAACATTAAAAAATATTACTTTTAAAAAAATCTTCGTTCATGTATATTTGTCCGTTGGGCCAGTTCGAGTATTTTTTACGAGCGACCCAAACTATATTTTGAGTTTTTTACCATTTATTTATATTATATTATTTGTATATTTGTTATAATTTTTTTGATAGTCGCATAGTATGTTTAATTACCAATCTAACCCTATTAAATGTATAGTATAATAATTAAAATTGTTAGCTAAATTATTGATGAAATTTTTTAAAGTTTAGTAATTAACTCTTGATAGGTGTGCACGTCCTATAAAAGAGAATGGAGCGAGTAGTTCGTTGCCATAATAGTTATTAGAGTAAAATCCACCGTGGGTGCTTAAACTTATTCGATATTTCCAAATAAGTCCATGTATTTATAAGATCAGATTTTCGGGTCAGATTTTAAACTTGCTAAATGTATCACCAAGGTCCAAACCGGTTTTCCCTAGAAGTGGGTCAAGAGGTTGATCACCTCGGGCGAAATGGTAAATCACGACTCACAGTGAAAATGTACAACCTCTGCAGAGTGTAAAACTGATATATCAGTCATACTCACAGTCACGAGCGGCCTTGGACCCTTATGGAATAGATGACGAACACTGATGATACTGATGATAAAGATGCTCACTAATGATTACTGTTTATGCTATTCATTATTCATGTTTGCCTGATCTTGTGTTTATATGGGCTTGTGATAAACTTGTTACCACCCAATTGCTAAAAGATGACTCATTAAAAGCTAATCACAGTTAAACCAGTGTCAACCTTTTGAGCCTCATGAACCCCATGATATATTTGTTGAGTACGACATTTACTTATGCTTGCTTTATTTTTCAATTATTTGGATAAAAATCCCGGATGGGTACCAGATTACTAGAGTTTGGATGAATTAGGCTTGTGATCAACCAATCAGTTGTCCCTATGGAATTGGAGTTTTCACCCGAAGATCGGAGTTGTCTTGCCACTGTTTGCTGTCTAAGGTTATATCATTTATACTAAGAACGTTATATATTGAGCATTGTCTTTCAATATTACCCTTATTTGTAGCTATATATGATATTTGACTTCATGGACTCACATATGGTGTGTATCTGCTTTTGTTCTTAATACCGGGTGCTACACTTTAGGTGTCACTTAAAGGATGGTTTTGATGAGACCGTCTTTGTTTTAATGATGTTTTTTATTATTATTGGGGGTTGGTCTGTGATGCTTATATCATTGCTTGAGATTATACCTTCTTTGTCATATGATTTTGGCTTTTCAGATGCACAGTTTACTAGGGGTACTCTACTGATTTTTTTTAATAATGTCCAAACTTAGTAGAATTTCGATGTGGGTTGGTAGCTAGCCTCTGGTGGTGAGAATAGGAGAAATAACTAATTTCTCCTTCAATGCTTGTAAACTATGCACACGCTCGGTAGTTCATTCGATCTTCACAATCTTGTGCTTGAGTATAGATAAAGGTAGCAATTCAATATTGCCCTATGGAAATAGGTCTAGTACTGGATACAGGATCAATATGGACCAACTTATCATGCTTGGGTGGCATTTCCTGATGCTCGACCAAAAATCATCATGAATACCTAATAATCCAAAGCAACAGGAAGCTCTTCAGTCACTAGTAACCTTGTTGCCTTCTTAGCTAAGTCAAGAGAGTTTTAGCCTTAACAGAATAATAATCAGGGAATAAAATTTCCCTCAATAAAAGAGAATTAGGAGGAACACTACTATGGAGCCAACAGATTATCCTAAATCAAAACTTTCAAAGAAGTCCGTTTATGCATGATCTAGAAAAATTCAATCTTTATCTTTACCAAACAAAGATAAGGACAAAGCACAAGTTCATATTTGACAAAGGATCCTAACTTAATTTGAAGAAATTATTCCATTGGCCGAACAAAGATATAGAAAAATTCAAACACAAATGGAGAGCAGGGATGGTTCTCTAAAGTGCATACAAAATATAGAAAAGTTGTTGAAAGGTGGAAAGATGTAGAATGCATTTCTTATTTAAATAGATCTTGAAATGAGGATTTAGAGAGTGAGTTTAAGAAAGATTTTTAGGCATGCTCTTAGCTGATCCAAACGTTGGCGGAGTCTCCACAAGCAGTTTGGCTAGGCAAGGCGCCTGTCTTGCTCCATATCTAGTTAATAAATCTCACTTTTACCTAAAAAATTATTATTAATTGAAGATAACCATCGGAGCTTTCACACTATATCAATTAATCCTCATGAGATGTGTAAAGAAAAAAAGATTCTTTGAAGTTTTTACAACAACCTAAAATACCAGGCCTTTAACTGAGTACTTCCTTAGTCCGAATAAATTTTTAGGTCATCGGCATGCCTATCTCTGTAACTCTGTTAATTAATTTTCAGTAAGACTCGAATCCGCAACATACTATTCAGCAACAACACCTCCTTAATAATGCACCACACATTCACTTGTGAGTATATATACGATTCTGTATTTTTATAAATATTACATAATTTGTATTGAATATTTTGGCTACTAAACAAACTCAAATGGAAAAAGCTTAAAGTTTTAAATCTTGTCAAGTACTATAGCATTGGTATATATCATGTGTCTCCAACCGAAATTGTTTAAAATGTTCAAAAAATTGAAACTCAAAATATATAAATTTAAAATAAATATTTGAGACACTAAAAAAAATAAAAAACTTATCAACAATAAACACGTAGATTATGTCGGCCACTACAACTTTACTGTTAACTATGTGAACATTCAAGGTTGCTTAGAAATAGTAAATTTTGAATTTCCACATCTATGAATTTTAAACATATATTTTGGACTCCAAACGACTTTAAATTAAAAAAGTTTCAACAACGAAGTTACAGACTATATTGAGAACTACAACTTTGATTTAGATCATGTCAACATACGAGGTTGTTTGAAAATATCAAATTTCATATTTTAGAATCCATGAACTTAAAACAATAATTTAGGACTCTAAACAGTTTCAAATCAAAAACTTCTCACCTAGAAAGTTATAGGCCGTATAAAGAGATACAATTTTGGTATAAAGTTTGTCTTCATTTGAGTTTATATGGAAAATTTATGAATTTTTGGATGCAACTATTTTTAGAGATGGGCACCTTAAGATGCCTACCTGTTAATCGATTTTTAGAGACGGGCGCTTAGAATGGCTGTCTCTATTAAGTTCAATTTCCAGAGATGTGCATATTAAGATGCCTGCCTCTAAAAATCGATTTATAGCAAACGATGATTATCACAGGCTCTGTAGATCGATTGACAATCTTGTATGTGGTAAGTAGCAATGCCAATTGACAAATTTCTAATCATGTCCATTTGGCTGTCAATAACTCAACTGAGCTGTAACCAAAGAATCATACATCATAAATACAAGATTATCGTACCAGTCTCTGCTAGCACTTATTTTCGTTATTTTGCTTTCCTGTGATCCTGTCCCTACCACATATGTCATTTTGTTATCATGTTAGTGCCTAGTGCATTTTATCTGAACATGATTTTTTTGGGGGTTTTAAGTACCCTGTTTGGTAGTTGTTGTTTTTTCTGTATAATTGTCAAATACTTGTTGTGGCTAACAGTTAAGCCTTGGTGTCATGGCGATTTGTCAGGTGGAACGCTACAAGGAAGGGTGTGGTTGGGTGACGACGGGGTTGAAGTTGATTGGCAGGAGATGCTACTGCTCAGCAATTGTTCTCAGACTGTAACTGCCACATGGCGAGATATTGTAACTTCTGACAACCAAGTGAGCAGGAAACTGATATTAGGCAAAAACTTAGAAGGCTCTTGCCTAGCCTGAACTGACAGCAGTAGACATGATGGAGGCCTTCCTCCGAGAACTGTAAAACATTGAGTTGTTTGTGTTGACTGGGTCGATGATGCAGCAACACCGGATGTGACAGAGTTGGTGCTGAACTAGTGAACGGGATCGATCGATGAATATCCAGTAGCACTGTGATGGTTTTTTGACTCTGCATGTTGTGCTTTGCTCTTTTGGTTCCAGGCTTCCAGCTATTTACTAAAGCAGCTTGTCAACATTCCTACTAGAACTAATAACCTACTACATACAATCTACTGCATAATTGTCAGCCGATCTCCACGTACTGCGCCCGGCAGTTACAACGCAAGAACACGTCTTGTGCGTGCGCATCTTGCGGATGGAAGAAGCCATTTGCCGGCCCCCCATCACCAAGTCCCACTCACACTCTCACATGTGGCAGGCTTGTACGCGTGTGTATGTCTATCTCTACCCCTATAATACATAATACACCAGTTTAAATTATTCTACGTCCACCCAACATTCACCCGCTTTACAGTCGTGACCTTAGCAACGTCCACGCTACAATATGCACCTAGAAAAAAAAACATACAAACCAGATCATCCCTCCTCCATTCTCTCTCCTACTCAGCATATCCAACGGTCACCCTTCAATGGATCTCCACTTCGCGTGGTCGAGCGCCCTCCCTCCGCCCCCAGCTCCCACGCCCACGCCACCGCCCCGCGACCAGGGTTCGATCCCTCATGCCGTGAAGCGGTTATTTTATTTCCGAAAAAACAAAATATCGTCCTCTCCCCTCCCCGTACCGATCCATCTCTCTTCCAGATCGGCATCGCGATGGCGGCAGGGGTAAAGGCGTAAAGCAGTGCAGCGGGACTGCCGTCGCCGGGGGAGGTAGCCTGCGCTGCGGCCGTCCACGGCATGCGGGCAAAACGGCCACCACGTTTAGTTTTGCACTCCATCGTACGGTGACATCTTAGTTTTGCACTCATACCTTTTGATTTTCAATCAGTTCTTGATTTCTAAACGGGACTAATTGGTTGCAAACAGGACACAATGGCCGAGTTCTGTTTCTTGCTGCAGCATGGATAAATTTTCTTACAACCTGTTCCTGCATCTTTCACATGTTTACTCAAGTGTGATGGTTCCCTTACTCAAGTGATTCTACCCTCTCCCTATTGCTTAGAACTCATTCATATTTAAAATCGATTTATTGTTGCAGATATCCAAATGAGATTGTGATCCACGACAGCAGGAAAGAGTTTCCACCGGTTCCTATAGTACGTACTGCATGCCACCCCCTTCTCCTCACCCATCATCCCCTCAATAATGTGAAACTCATGGGAAATAAGAATGTTTCTAATTCAGTCGATAGGCCATTACTGGAGTCCTAATTTATATTTTATTTTCGTCTGTATAAACTTTACAAAATTATGGTATACTGTATACACTACTGTCACACCCGATTTTAAAGATAAAATGGGATACAAAATCTTATGTGCGCCCAGAGATCAGTCACACACATAAGCTGATAAATTATAAATAGTATCATCATAAGTGTTTATTATATCACGAATAATAAGATAGAGTCTTCACATAAATGTAGCGGAAGTGTAAAGAAAAGATCTCTCGCGGAAGCTCTATATCATAGGGACGTCAACTGGTGGACCACAAGTCTAGTAATTCTCGGGAAAGTCGTCATTAACATAGCCATCTATTACCCATCTGGGATTTTAATCCAAATAATGAAAATAAACAAGCGTAAGTACGTGTCGTACTCAACAAGTGTAACATGGGGTTCATGAGGCTCAAAAGGCTTGACACAGGTTTAACAGCATTCAGCTTTTTATTGTTATAATTTTAGCATAAGAGTAGCAACAGGTTGTTTCAATCCTAAAGTAAAACACATGATCAATGTAAACATGAATAATGAATAGCATAAATCAATAATTCTTAGTGATCATCTATTCTATAAGGGTTCCAAGGCCACTCGTGACCGTGAGCACGACTGATATACCAGTTTTACACTCTGCAGAGGTTGTACACTTTCACTGTGAGTCGTAATTTACCCTTTCGTCCGAGATCACGAGCCTCTTAACCCACTACCAAGGAAGGTCAGTAGAGTTCACTATGAAGCCTTTCAAAGGTTTATCTAACAAGTTAGGGCCATTAGATTCACTCAGCAAACAGATGTAGAGCCCCCTTCCCGATGGCACATTGACGCGCAACCTATACTCATGGGGACAGAGGCCACACTATACCCGATTCGTCAAGTCATTCTTACACCAATGAAGGTAACCACTAACAAGCCAGAAAAGGTCCTCATACTGAGCTAAAGCCAGAGCCATGTAGCCCTCACAGCTATACTATAAGTACCGGATGATCACTTACAGATAAGTCCTTAGGGAGAGAAATCTGAAGCATTTAGAAAGTAGCTAAATACTCCAGCCCCTGTTTCCAAGTTGCTAAAAAATCATATTTTAATGTTTATTGCATATACCATTAGTCAAGTTACAAGGTCATGGTTTAATTAAGCACTAGCAAAGCTACCCAGTGCATATCCCATAGGAAACAAGGTATAAGTTCAATTCTAGGGAATCGCTATCAAGGTGACATATGCAACATGAATTAAATGTATTAAAGTTGATAGAAAATAAGGATAATCCCATGATATACTTACCTTGAACAAAGTGCTCCTGCTGATCCTGCTCGTTAAAGTAGTACTCTTGTTCACCCGCGAATTGATCACCGTCTCTACTCGATAATCACAGCAACATACAAGCATCCAGAAGCAATCATGCATAGCAAACAAAAGCTATAAATTAGAACAGTACACAAATTAGCATAAAATCAAGAGGAAAAGTTTGTAAAATGAATCTACGTCTCACTACGAACACACAGACGCGAAGATCACAAAAATCAGAGCTAAAACGAAGAAGTTATGAATTAAACAAGATTTCCTTTAGTAATATAATAGATTAAATCTAACCTCGAATTTTAAAAGTTGAAAACATAGTTAACACTAGTATGAACATGTAGATTATGGAATTACGAACCTAATGCAAGTTGAACGGACCAAATCGGAGTTAAAATGAAGATTTTATGGCCTACAAAAGATAGTGGCAGTTCTGTAGATAGATGGAACTTGATTTTCGAATTAAAATAAATAAAATCTGATTTTTAAATCTGATCGAGGACTGCGGGCAATATTAAAAGAAAAGGCAGAGGTCCTTTTGAAAAAACCAGGGACGGCGGGTTCTATATTTAAAAAAAGAGGGGTTCTTTAGCAAGATTACCACAGAACCGGTATCTTCTAATCTGGGCCCTAGATCTCGAGATGGACGACCAAGAGCGGAGAGGGGGAGATGGGGGTCACCGGCGACGAGCTAAGCGGCGGCTCCATGGCCGGAAAAGCAGAGGAGGTCGTCGGCGTGGTCGGCTTGGGCGATTCCGTCCACCAACTGACACGGGAAGACCACGGGGAGAGAGAGGAGAGCTATGCGAATGCAACTAGGTAGCTTACTGCAGCGTGAAGCGAACGGGGACGGCGTCGTGCTTGGCGAGGCGGGCGATAACGGCGGCGCTGCTAGGGTTTGCTGTAGCGTGGCGATTTGGCAACTCGAGCTCGGAACAAGGAGAGCGGCGCAGTGCGGGCTCAGCTTTTATGAGGCGGTTCAGCTTGGGCGGCATGACAAGGCGCGGCGTAGAGGAGACAGTCATGGCGGCGCGGTGGAGTCCGGGGCGGACACGCGCGAGGAAGACAGCGCTGACATGTGGGGCCAGGCTGTCAGCGTCACACGACATGAGAGAAGGGAACGGTGTGGGCGCGACGCGACTGGGCTGCCTGCTTGCTGGGCCGAGCGAAGCTGGGCCGCGGGGAAGAGGGGAGCAGCGTAGGCCATGCGGGAAGCAAAGGAGAGCGGGGCGGCTGGGCCAACAGGCCGAGGAGGAGGGGGAAAGCGGGCCGGCGGAAAAAAATAGGCCGGGCCGGGAGAGTGAGGAGAGGAATTCTATTTTCTTTTTATCTTTTCTAATTTTCCAAACCGATTTTGAAATGTAAATTCAAATCAATTTGATGTTTGATTTCAAACCACACAATCCAAAAATAATATGCAGCAGCATGAATGCATAGACATGTATGTAGACCTATATTTGATTTTAATTTTAACAAAGTTATTATTTTTCTAAATTTAAATGCTCACAAAATGCATAATTAAATCATTTTCTCCTATTTTAAAATCATACAAATTTTAGGGTATTACAACTACTCTGCATGTCTTCTTCATTCAGTCGACAGGCCATTACCGGAGTCCTAATTTATATATTTTTTTCATCTTTATAAACTTTACAAAATTGTGGTATACCGTATACACTACTATGTATGTGTTCTTAATGATTAAGGTGTAGACCACATTTAGCTCTTCAGGATAATGAAACACATCAACTGAAGAAGGGTCAAGAGGACTAGCAGAGGGCATATGAGAGAATATAGACCCCTAAATAAATCAACCAAAAGCTAATAAGGGTAGTGAGGACAGAGCCACCCTTTATTCTAAAAAAACACACATATGCTTGTTTTATTTGTGTTTTTGGGTCAATAGATTGCCTAAATAGGACATAATGAATACTTATGCTCATTTTATTTGTGTTTTTGGGTCAACAGATTGCGCAAATAGGACATAATGAATATGTTGTAGGATAGAGAGGACATGGCCAGTGCTACTTACAAAAAATTATGGGCATTGCTAGTATTTTGTTATCAAATTAAAACTAAGTTCATAGCTCATCATTTCATTGACTTTATGGTCTTTTACTTTGCTACAGGTAGAATAGTGCCTAGCTGTTCATTGGTCAACAAGCGGCTTTCATTTGTAAATGATATAGAGCAAGTGACGAGTGATCAATAATACTAAATTGGATCTTAATGCCAATGATCTGTAAAGATGCTTTTAACCTCATATTTATTATGACCTAATACTAAATTGGATCTTAATGCCAATGATCTGTAAAGATGCTTTTAACCTCATATTTATTATGACCTCTCATTTCAATCCTCTTAAATAAAAGTGAGCGCAAGCAACCTGATTCGGTGGTTTACTTGGTTCCAGGTTAGTCAGCTACCTCTCCTATTACCTTCCCTGCATTCTCATTTATTTATTTGTTCTTTGAATCATTCATCGATCTATGAAACTATATATACTCGATATCCTATTTTCTGAGTTCCTTGGTACTTCCGGTGTCTGCCTGAGATGATTTTTTAATATGCACTTTTTCAAACGCCTATTTTTCTGCGCTGGTTGTGTCACTGAATAAGATTTGCAACATGTTGCTGCAGCAACTGGTGGACCTATTTAAATTTCTATAAATAATTTCATCGATGAGGTAAGCATGCCATTTTTCATTTGCTTTTCATCTGTTGAATTGTGTCGATGGATTGTTGACTGGAAATTTAGGATTAATGTCAGCTACCTGGTGCTGAGTGCAAGCTGATTTTTTTTCTCCTTTTTTTTGTAAAACATACACCAATGATGTGAAACATACACCTGCACCTTTTCTATTAATCTATTGATTATTTTTCATATACAAGTTTTGTATCCTTACCATCGTGTTTAGGAAAATGGCTATGCATTCTTATGTTTAGAAAAATATGGCATATGTATAAGATAAAAAGATTGTAGTATAGACATTCGAGTATTACTGGTTCAACTGTTGTTGTCGGTTGATATTCTTGTTTCTCATAATATAGTTTCTATCATGATTTGTTTCTCATAATATGGTTTCTATCATGAAAAGTGGGTATTTTCGTCTTTTACCGTTGGTTTCAATGCAATGTCCTACTAATTCCTCCTATCTTTAATTGAGGTGCAGGTTCCAGCTTCGGCTCTTTGAAAGGTCCTTCAGTGTAATAACAGTAGCTCCTGAGTTCTGATGAATCACATTTGTACTAGGAAAATATTCTGATAGCTAGAACATTTATTTTTGAATTTGATGTTTTATTACATCAGTTGATTTTTTTTGTTTTATGATTTATTTTTAAACGTCATCGTAGTGTTAACACGGGCAATATACTAGTATATATATGCAGTGCAGTCGGCAACCTGCAGGCAGCCATTCCATGGACACATTGCATTGGTAAGTCGTAGCCACCAGATCGATCGATATGCAAGGCATGGTCCTGCTGCAGCATTTGCATGCCTATCTCCTACGGTAAGATGGAGACTTCAATCACTTGAAGGTAACTTAAATTCATCAACCCAAGCTTGTCAGTAGAAACATCACTACAGTTAGGCAACAGGTTCTCATCGGGCAGGATATAAAGCAAATATACACAGTTCTTCTATATATTTGTCAGGCATCATCTTTATTAGTTTTACTGGCCGGTAAAGTATTTGATTACACCTATCGGCTGGATAACCAAATAAATATGCTGTTCAATTAGAAAAACAATGTAAACATATGTTAGTGACCGAAAGGGAATGACACGAATAAATGCCTAGAAAAGTTATGTGAGGTAACTTGCTTCAAAGGGCACAACTTTACCTAAAAATAATTAGGCAAAACATCAAAGCGTCAGCAAGTAGTTAAATTTCTAACTTATTAATATTACAAGTTCTAAAATAAGTCGGCAGGGAAACTAACTCGAGAACTGGATCTATAGTAGTATGGTGCTATTGTAGATATATTATAGAATTAAGTCCACTTTTGGCCCCTCAACTATTGTGTTGGTCTAATTTTAACCCTCAACTATAAAACCGTCTACTACTGGTACACCAACTATCAAAACCGTTCACTTTTAGCACCTGGCGCGAGAGCAAGGCTGTTTTGACCATGTTGAACGGTTTTGACCATCTCAATGACATGTGGGGCCCATGCGTCACCGACTCAGAGCAGGGCACCTGGCGGCGGCGCTGTGCGGCCAGAGCAGAGGTGGGAGAGGGAGATAGCAGAGCAGGCAAGGGCCGAGAGGAATGGAGAGGCAGAGGAGAGGCGGAGAGCAGAGGGGAGTGCGCCGGTGAGGCTGCTCTGGTTCGCGCCGTCACCACGACCACGTGACAGGGCTTGGCTGGTAGCTCGCAGCTGGGAGCTGCAGCTGCGGCGACGCAACACAGTGCGGCGCCGGCCACTGGTGCTGCTGCTGGTAATGGTGGTGGAACGCCTCCCCCTGCAGCGCACCGACCATTGGGGGCGTGGTCTGGCCCTCCACGCCGTGCTCGATCTCCATGGATGCGCCGTCTCCGTCCTGATCAGCGTCCATCATTTCCGCGCCCGCCGATGTGGAGCTGGAGGCGGCATGGGCATGGACCTTGGCGGGCGCCCACGGGACCATGGCCAGGCTGAGGTTCTCGTCCCCGGCGGCCATCTCCTCGAACAGAGCCCTGTAGTTGCTCGCCACTTGCAGCATGGTGCCTGTAGGATGCATCAATCTTCGTTTCAGCATCGAACAAAATTTGCCCAAATTAATTTGGGGGAAGGAGCAGCCGAGCAGACAAACAGGTAAGGCGGCACGTACTCTTGAGCCCATGGATCCAGTCGGGGCTGACGCGGAGAGAAGCCCCCGGGCGGAGTGGACGAGCTTGTCGGCGGCGAGCAGCTGTCTCCGTACGCCGGTGTGCTCCAGCGCTGGTCGCCGATAGCCACGTGCACGAGCTGTGCGCGGACGGAAGGTGACGGAGCTGGCCATGGCGCTGCTGGCGTCTGGCGGAGCTGTGCGCGTGCGCGGACGGGCGCGCGGCGGTTTCCTGCCCCGGCGAGCTGCAAGGTGGTGGCGCAGCGGCCGGAGTTCTGCGCGAGACCACCGTGCGTGTGCCGGAGGTGTGCCTCCCGGGCGCCGACATCGCAGCCGCCATCCCCGGCGCAGGGCGTGTCCGAGACGGCCGCGCCAGATGCAAACGCGCAGCAGCAGCACCTCCTGCTGCGCCAGCTCGTCATTCAGCTCCCGTCGACGCGGGCCGGGGACGAGCGCTGTCTCCGCCGACCCACCTCGTGCTCGCGCCCACTCCCTTCTTCCACCTCGTGCTCGCGTGCGGGCGAATTCGTGGTGGCGCCCGTAGCAGCAGCGAACGGCATGGAATCGAGATGGACCGAGCCGGAGCCAATCCCCGGCCCCGCCGTTGCCGCTGCTACTCCCGCTGGTGCCCGCGGCCTCCTGGTGGCTACCGGGGGGCTGGAGCGGCGCAGGGCGTGGCATGCGCGTCGCGGAGGAGCGGTTCGCTGTGCTAGTTGATGTGCTCGCCGAGGCCCTGCTCTGAGTCGATGACGCGTGGGCCCCACATGTCATTGAGATGGTCAAAACCGCTCAACATGGTCAAAATAGCCTTGCCCTCGCGTCAGGTGCTAAAAGTGAACGTTTTTTACAGTTGGGGTACCAATAGTAGATGGTTTTGTAGTTGAGGGTTAAAATTAGACCAACACGATAGTTGAGGGGCCAAAAGTGGACTTAATCCTATATTATAACAATCTTTGCTCGCTGCCACCGGTAGTGTCCCAAGTTCCTAGGGTCATGCACATTCCTCTTGTACATAGTTGAGAAGAACATAACCAAGAAAACTAGCTGATTGATTGTTTGCGGAGGCCAACTATATAAAGGAATGAAAATATTATCTTGGTAATGCCCTTCTTCACTATGTACATGAGGAATGTACATGGCTGTAGAAACTTAGGGCACTCCCAGTGATGGCCGGCAGATATTGTCCTCTTGGCGGACTTTGTTATAATATCAACAATGGCATCATCCTACTAGATCCAACTCTAGGGCCAGTTCCTCTGCCGACCTATCTTAAAACTTGTAATAATTATAATTAGAAATTCCATCAATTGGCTGACGCTCTGGTGTTCTTGTCTAAATTATTTTCAGATAAAGTTGCACCCATTTAAGCATATTACCTCACATAACTTTTTCAGACATTTATTCTTGTCCTTCTCTTTCAATTACTAACACATGTTTTCCTTGTATTTCGAATTGAATAGGGCATTTATTTTTATCCTGCTGATAAGTGTAGTCAGACACATCACCCAGTTAAACTAAAGATGATGCTTGACAGATATTAAACAATATATTTGCTTTATCCTGCCCAATGCAACATGTTGTCTAACCATATTGATGTTTGCATCCGACAAGCTTGGTTGACTTGAAGTTACCTTCAGGTGATAATAGTCTGCATCTTAATGTACCATGGTTCTATTGCTGCGACCATATTTATGATCTTCTGCTATACGTGTGCTGCTGGCAAAAAAATCATGTTCATCGGCATGCACCACACTGCTGCTGGTACCTCATTCCTCTAATATCACTAATGCCCAAGGTAATTGCATAGAAGAATTGCAAAAAAGAGCAAAATACTGAAATTGGGTTGTGAATTTGTGACCCGGGCAGTTATCTAAATTAAGCAAGTAGTTTTACATGGTGCCAGGACTAACTGGAGTATACATTGTGTTCCTAATCTGATCAGCTATTGGAAGATAAATATTTATACCGAACCATGCATGATTGATGTGGCTGCAAATTATATTGAAGTCAGTTTATAAATGATACAACTTCTGACAACAGTTAAGCATTGGTGTCATGGCAATTTGTGAGGTGGAAATTACGGGGTTGAAGTCGATTGGCAGGAGATGCTACTGCTCAGCAATTGTTCTCTGACTGTAGCTGCCTACAACAGTATTGATATTTGGAGATATTATATTATATTAGGTAAAACTTAGAAGGCTCTTGCAGTCTTGCTTAGCCTGAATTGACAGCAGTAACATGATTGAGGTCTTCCTAGCTCCTCTTAGTTTCTGAATCGGAGAACTGTAAAACATTGAGTTGTTGGTGTTGTTGTGTCGATAAAGATGCAGCAACACCGGATGCATTCATCATCATGCATGACAGAGAGTTAGTACCGAACTAGTGTAGAACGGGACTCCGTTGATGAATATCCAGGAGCCTTGTGATGGTCATTTCATTTGACTCCGTATGTTGAGCTTTTTTTTGATGAGTCGTATGTTGAGCTTTGGCAAAGCAGCTTTACTATTTTGGTTCCAGCTAGTTACTTAAGCAGCTTGTCAAGATCACGACTAGAATGAACTTGCAATCTACTGAATAATACGTGGAATGCAGGATAAACGGAGATATTTACAGATGAATACTCTGCTACTCCGGCCGGGACTGGCCTGCCCGGTTGCAGAGTCGTACCGTAACTGACAGGTTAAATGAGATACAACAAAAAAATAGCCGTCGAATGTACCATGAAATCTACATATCGAATACCCGTTTGCTCTAAAAACTTGTGGCCTTGTCATTCAGAAAACACCTCCTCCTTCAGGTAACTGAAATAGCACAAGTCCATTCAGTTTCAGCCTGACACAGCTGCAGCACTGCTGCTGGTAGCTGCTTTGTGTTTGGGGCCGGTCACAACTGAATTCAGCGATCACACCGGAGCAGCTAGTACTGCGCTCACCAGACGTGTCTCCGTCTTATCTTTGTCAGCCGACCGGCGGTTACAATGCAACATGCCTTGTGCATGCATGCGTATCTGCTGCTTTCGTTGCGGAGGGGAGAGCCGTTTTGCTGCCCCCACCCCACCCACTCACTCCCACCTGCGCATATATAGGAGTATACACACACACACACACACACACACACACACACACAACACACACACACACACACACACACACACACACACACACACACACGCAGTGATCGGCAACCAGGCAGCCATTTCCATTGATGCATCGCATTGGTAATCAGTGGTAACCAAACCACGCCGCCTGCAAAACCACGATGCATCCTCATTCATATGCATGTGCCTAGCGGCCTCCTTCCATTGTCCATCAGAAACAGGTAATCGTGCATCCCTCTCTTTCTGTTTAACTTTGCAGTTCTAAATTCTGATGAGCATGATCCACATACATGTCCCGACCTCCATTCACAGCTCTATGCTGTTAATTCAGTTTACATCATTTTAAGCTTGCATTGTCGTCTAATTGCAGACGTTGTATGCAAGTGCCAAATCTATCTCCCCCATAAAATTCTGTATGGAAAATGGTGAAGTGTAGTACTGAAATTAATGTTTAAATAACAAAAAAGTTTTTCTCACCCTCATTTTCGTTTATATTTTACTATGAAAAAATCTACAATATTTGAAGCTCACTGTGCTTTAGCAAAACAGAATTGTTTTCCATCCTCCCTCACATGTGTTTTGTTGTTGCAGACGGGGAGGGATGGTGGTGGTGGCAATGGGTGCAGAGAGGGACTCATTCTTCGGTAATCAAGCACCTAACTCTTATGACAGAATGCTACATCTACGGAGTGCTCGAGATGTTGGGAGAATGAAGGGCACCCATTGATGTAGCGTGCTGTCATAGGGCTTAGCTGCTGTTGTTGTCGCCGTTAAACACAACTTCGACCATCGTGGCCAGCCTTTTGGAATTTGGAGAATAATAAATCTGATATAAATACAGTTGTATGCATTATTATTTTATAATAAACTAACAGATTCTATTAGTTTTGATTTTGTTACCTTGTTTTGCAGAGAGATGTTCAGAATACACATGAAGTTACATTAAAGGGAGCATAGACAATTAATTCTCGATGAAATCGGACATGAGATAGAATTAGAAAAGAGGTCTTACGCTCACACGTATGAGCTACCAACTATATATGAATGAATAGGCAATTCGAATTAATCTTGTGTAGCCCATTCAAATTGACATACAACATTCTGTATATATGAATAATTTTTTTTGAGGATCGTATATATGAATAATGTGCGTTGCGATGTGATTCCTACGTGCTCTCCATGTTGGAAATGTAACAAATTTGACAGCTATTGCTATGCCTTAAAACCTGAAATAGCATTTTCCCGGAGAGAGGAGGAATTATATTTAAACTAAGTACATTACATGCCTAAACTATATATATATATATATATATATATAATCTAAATAAAAAACAATATCCTATTAAAGTTCTTCCATCCTCTTTCATTTTGATGTAGCCAGTGCTCTAATAGATGAATAGAGCCCCCCCCCCCCGTCTAA
The DNA here is from genome assembly GCA_904845875.1 of Miscanthus lutarioriparius. Classification (NCBI taxonomy): domain Eukaryota; kingdom Viridiplantae; phylum Streptophyta; class Magnoliopsida; order Poales; family Poaceae; genus Miscanthus; species Miscanthus lutarioriparius. The sequence continues at coordinate 91,072,543 of CAJGYO010000014.1, forward strand.
CATTGAAATCAGGGTACAATATATTCTCATGTCGAATCTACCAACCAACGCCAAAATATTAGAAACGCGACAAGATCTAACGTGGGAAAACTAGACCAAAACTTATCTGCAACGATGAAAGAACATTGACAATATAACACCGTCTAATGATTCAGCACCTCCAATAACCCTTGATCCACCGTCAAGTTGGATGCCTGATTTCCTCTCCGCAGCTCAAGGATGATATCAATGGCCTAGAGTTGATATCCCCACACGGGAATGCCCATGACCACCCTTTGCTATCGTCAAAGCTATCGCACGTAACAAGGCTCCTGGCTAAACATTAGTGACAATTTCGTTGATAGATTTATTTAGGCTTAACCTAAGCAATCTAAATCTAAAAAAAATGTTTAATTGTAAATGGGGACGGGTTCTTCCTTTGTTATTACAAGCAGGTGCCCTAGGTGGCCGGTGATGGCGGCTACGGCGGTGGCTTTTTTAATGTCATCTATGGGTCTACTTGAAATGACATTTCTATTACTTTAAGTCTGTTTGACAGGGTTCTGGCTCCTCCAAAAACAACGCTGATTGAAGAAGCTGAAGCCATTTTAAAAAAAAAGTTTGGTAAAACGATTTCTTCTGTTTTTAAGAGTCGAAAATACACAGGGGTTCATTAACTTTCAAGAGAATGTCATCTAGATCCATCGACCTTTTTGATTCCTAAAGCTTTTAAATTATTTAGCGGAGATCCATGGCCCTTTGTTTGGCTGTTAGATTAGATATGCCACGTAGACTCAGCAACGTGTATGTTTGCTTTTGCAACGACAAAAAAAAAAAAAAAATCCATCCCCTACGCGTTTTTCCTCCCTGTATTATTGTAGAAGCGATCGCGGAGCCGCCTACGGGGCGCGCCTGGATGTGCCGCCCACGCACCTGCGCTCGCCGTCGCTGAATGCGGAGGGGTTTCGATCCGTCGACCCGTTCGTCTACGACCTCAGGTACGCGGTACACGTGCTCGATCGACGCAGCAACAGCTAAGCTAGCGTGCACTACTGCGACACGTGCGTGGTGAGCCGTACGTGGCGCATGCATCCGTTCCGTCGTCCGGCCGTCTCTGCGACGACGCCACCACGTGCCATGCGACGACACCGTGAGCATCCTGGATGACTACCCAATCAATCAGTATTCTCTCGATGAGAAATGCACAAACCAAGGGCGTGCAGCTGCTCTGCTCACCTGTCGCCACCTCCACGCGTGGCACCTCACTCGCCGTTGCCCATGCACACGAGGAGGGCATATGAACATATGCGTCTGTCATGTCCTTCATTCAGCTGTGGGACCCGCATGCTGCCACGCACTAACGTCGAGGACCAAAACTGCGGTGGACAGACCAACAAACAACTTTAGCTTATGTTACCTACATTAGCTATCAGGTTATTATGTGCTCATGGTTGCTCCGTGAAAACCGTCTTCACTGAATTTTTTTCTGGGCGAGGATAGAGAAAGACACAGATAATATAAACGTTGAGTGAAAAGATAAGATAATTTTTTTCCCCCATCAGTCCTCCATATCACACAGACATCTGATCTGACAATATGCCACAGCCTTCTTTATTACACTTCAACAATTTGACTCTCGATCGGTTTACAATAATGAAGCCAGAGGGGCTAAGCTCATCGTTCTTCTCGTGGATTTGGCGGGGCCAAGGAGAAGGCAAACTACAACACATGCGTGATGAACCTGATGTCGAGCAAGATGATCGTCGGTGGTGTGGTGAACAGATCGAGAACTTCGGTGAACTTCCTACAGTGCATTGAATACACAGAGCGGGGTGTGTTAGAGAGGGGAGCGAGGTGAGATGCCCAAGGACCTTCGCGTCCTTTTTATATAGGGTTAGAGAAAGAGAGGGGAGCAAAGACATCGAGTTGTCGCCTGACTGTCTAGCTGAAAAATGCTGTCCATTTCCTGTCGATGAAATAACTCAGAACTGTCAGAACAACTTCATACAAATCAGTCAGCCAACTCAAATCGTCCCCAAATGTGAAACGTCGCCAAGGAAGAATATAGTACCGCGACATGGAGCGTGTTGTCGTAGGGCTCAGATGTTGATAGACGAACCATGTCTTTCCGCAGCCATTGGTACGTACAGCCATCATTCCTCTCAGCCCCTATCATGCATATGCCTGCATCCATAATCTAACAAAAAAACATGTGAGGATGAAGAACAAAATGTATATATGGTTGTGCTAGTTGCAAAACTAACTCCAAACAGTTTAGATTATATTGTCCTAAAATATATTAATTAAAAAAAAGAAACTTTATGTTATTTAACCATCAATGCCACTAGTCACCAACTATGGCCCCGTTTCGCTTTGCTGAAAAAACAAGCAGAAACACTGTTCCGGCTGATTTGTTGTCACAGAAAAATACTGTTCCGGCTAAAAAAACAAGTTGAAAAAGACGGATTATATATACGTTTCACAATTTCAATGCAGAATTGAGTTGCGTTAAAAAAAGAAAGAATAGATTTCCATAAAGTACGATACAATATGAGATAAAAACAAGTTTTTTTAACAATAGATTTCCATAAAGACAAGTTTGTGTAAACTAAGGGGAAGTGAGGGATGGAAGTATGGAACAGAGCGTACAACCGATGTAAAACCGAAATTTTACTTGCACCCTGGCCTGATGTGTTGTCCATCGTTCACTCGACCTATTCCATCCTTGAAGAGCATCCTCAAAAGGCGGCGTCACTTCCCCCAAAGACCTATTCCATGCAGGCCCCCGCCAGTCCGGCCACGGCCGCGACCTCCAAGCCCTCCACCACTCCTCCGCCGCAACGCCGACAGCGCAAGCTACCACTACTACCAACTGCCCTCGCGCATCTGCGAGGCCTGCGAGCGCCGCCGGTGAGGCGGCGGGTACTTGCAGCGCGCTTCGATCGACCTTATCAACAGCTATGACTCTATGAGCGCGACATGTCGGTGCTCCTTTGACTCTATGAGCGCGCGTTGGAAGGACCAAGTAAGAAGGCGAAGTGTACGAATAACGTGCACGATGAACCCACCATCAGAGAGGAAGATGCCCATGCAACTTAACGTACAGATGGAGAACCTCCTGCATGCACTGGTGAGCTCCGTTCCCTGCAGTGTCACCTCCGATCCGGCTGATTTCACAGAGCGGATCGGAGCAGGGCGAGTCTCAGCTTGTGGCTAGAGCTAGCTATAGAGAGTGTGATCGATCGAGAGAAAAGAGCGGAGATCAAGGTTGAGGGGCCTTGCAACTTCACATATATCGTCCTTTTATAGAGAGAGAAAAAAGACCAGGTGGCAAATTAAAAAAATGAGATTTATTTGTGTCACCGTCAGGCATCCTGCACCACCGACCAGGGTTCAGCTTGTGGCAAACGGGCCGGACACAGGAGTATGTACGTCAAAGGAAGGCCCCAACTCGCGTCTTGCTGGGCCGGATCGGATATGAGCCCACTTGGCCTGCTTAGACCTTGCGTAAAGACTAACAACAGTTAAGCCTCCGATGTCATGGTGATCTGTCAGGTTGGAAGGAAGGGTGTGATTGGGTGTGACTACTGGGTTGAAGTCGATCGCAGGAGATGCTACCGCTCAGAAATTCTTGTGTGACCGTAACTGCCAACAACAATATTAGCACAGAGAGACAACCAAATGAAGTGAGCAGGAAACTGATATAGGTAGAAAAACTTAGAAGAAGGCTCTAGCTCTTGCTTTAGCCTGAATTGACAGCCGTAGACATGCATGATGGAGGTTTTCCCTCTTTGTTTCTTGAATCGGAGAAATGTAAAGTGCTGATTTGTTTGTGTTGTCTGGATCGATGATGCAAAACAACACCGGATGAATGCATGACAGAGTTGGTACTGAACTAGTGTAGAAATGGAACTCTATTGATGAATATCCAGTAGTCTTGTGATGGTCATTATCCATGATAGATCTTTTGGTTTCAGCTATTTATTACTAAAGCAGCTTGTCATGATCACAACTACAACGAACTTACAATCTACTGATTAATGCGACAAAATGAACGATAAATGGAAATACAGAGGAATCCATTCAGTTTCAGCCTCTCAGTAGCAATGCTGCATGACAAAGTTTCAGCCTGATAGTGCCAATGCAATCTCAATCTCCCTGCTCGGGCAGCAGATCACACAGGAGTCAGAAAGATCACCAATGCAGAAGCACGCACTAGACGTGTGTCCCTACTCTAACTGAAAGGTCGACACGCCGAAGTTGCCGTTGCGCCCATGCATGCGCCATTCCTGCCTGCCTCTCTTGCTGGTGTGCGTGCAGAGCGGAACCTATAAATACTGGCGATTGCTCGATCGTCATAGCTGCTTTGAGATGAACTGCTGCTGCCACACTCTGATGGTCATATATCGTGCTATGGATGCCAGTTGGACAGTATGTACGTGGGTGCATATTGTTAATGAGGTTCTAGCAGGATGAGTAGACGACATTAACAATATGGACTCACGTACTCGTTCAACTGACCCTCAGCACCATCTGCGCCGTCCCTGTAGTGCCAGCGGTTGACGGTCACTGTGGCCCTGCTGACTTCTCTCTGTTGTAGCACCGGCCGTCGCCGCCATGCCTAGCTACTTTTAGTTTGCAAGGTCTTTTTCTATAATTTATTTACAGTTCTTTCTGGTGGTTTCCTTGTCCGTGGTTATTAGTTTGGGGCTCAAAGATGAATGCAGGAAGCGGCAGTCATACACAAGCAGTGCTTGATGATAAAATAAAACACTAGTAGAGAACAGACCTTTCATCCGAGGTCAAAATGGGCTCTAGTCCCGGCATTTTTTGCGTCCGGGACTAGAGAGACCTTTAGTCCCGGTTCCAACCGGGACTAAAGGTCCCTGCCCAACGGCTACTGCGCTCGGCACAGTGGCAGGGGACCTTTAGTCCTGGTTGATAACACTAACCGGGACTAAAGGGTAGCATCCCATCCATTGTTAGATGTGTTGTGTAGGTGGAGTGGTAAGCTACGAAGGACCCCCCTTTAGTCCCGGATGCTTGCTCCCGGGTGGGGAACCGGGACTAGAGGGGGTTCTCCACCGAGAGCAAAGCCCGTCCCTTCACTAGTGAAATGTAACTTTGTAGCTCTCTCTTTATATGAAAACAATAAACTGAAATAACTTTGTAGCATGCCACAAAACCGTAAGGACGTTCTTTCCCTAGTGCTCATTATTTGCTTAGTGCAAACTCAAACTCACAGGAGACACAAACATCACCGAGTGCTTTATATTTTAGACACTCAAGAAACAGGAAATCTTCAGACCTGACGTCATCGAGTGTTGGTTTACTGACGGTTGATTGGCGAGTGTCTATTCCCGGGAAGTCTGTCCTGAGTTTATGCTTGATGTTTGTAGTGTTTCCGGCACTAGGGATTAAGGGAGCTTCATAGATACTAGTAGTTATATATGGGGGTCGACTTGAGGAAGGATCCATGTGGGCTGCTGAAAGATCTGGGCAGAAGGGTGTGTATATTGGGATCCATGGACCATGGGCTAACGTCAAGGGCGCTGCAATGTTGTTGGAGTTCATGAAAATTAGGAAAATTACTATGTGCACTACTGCAATGGGAGGCTATGGCATATGGGAGATATGGGGCCCAGATACAATCAGGCCGGATGAACAGTGGAGAAGCAACCGTGACGGCCACCACTAGAGATATAGAGACGGTGTCTATTATTGAATGGAGACAATAAATATAAAAGAGAACTTGTGCAGCATCATATTGCAGACTTATTATACAGTCAGAACGCAGGAATATAGATGAACATATATATATCTAAAGATACATGTACCTCTAGGGCAAATGAGCGAAATTACACACATTAATTTCAATTAAATTAAGGTCGATGCAAGTGAAACAAAAAACAAGAACCCCGAAAGGCCTTAAAAACTGTGAAGTGAATATCACAATGTACTATTAAATAGTCTATCCACTGAAAGCATGCTGTTTCTTGACATAGAACCATCAAAGCAATATGAGAAATTTAGGGAAAAAATGACAGCTAGTCAACTAGTACTATCTATGGCAAAAGATCAAACTAGTTAACTATGTGACCCTATAATTATTTGGACAAAAACGTCTTGATAATTGATTGGAAAACATGAACATAAGAGGCTATTTTATTTTCTATTTCGAGAGAACTAATGTTTACACAAACGACAAATGCACAAGCCATAAATTCCATGTCCATCACAATGGTATTCCCCCACATAGACACCTTCGAATTTGGCCTCCAAATAACAATTAGTGTCGCACATAGCCTTAAAGCAAAATGGATGCACTTTAACAAATTGCTAGCAAGTTTCTGCAAAAAGTAACAACACATCAGAAAATTATAATCTTGCTTGGTGTTGATCACAATAAAATAGCCATAGAACTGGCATAAATGTTCAACACTAAGTTTCTCAAAAGAAATAAATAAATGAATAGCAACTAGGTGAAAGAAATGAATTGATATAAATCTATGATGCATCAATATATCATAAAATATACATGATTGTGGTGAAAAACATAGAGATACAAACACAAACCTGCCGAAGTTGGTTTTCCATTTAATCCAATTATTAGGAACAAGCACAGAGCAACATGTCTTGCGTCCATAATTGAACTTGAAATGTCTAGGATATACTTTGTTGCAGGTGATGGACCTATGATGATTTGCATCTACACATTTCATGTATAAATAGAGAGTGCAAGCACTAATAATAGAAATATAACATGACACTACTGCACAACCACATGTTGGATTGTTCAACCTTATGACTAATAGTTAGTTACTAGTAGACTAAAACTTGGCCGCAAATGGTTTAGGGATTAGCCACAAGCAATCATGTATTCGGTGAAGGCTCTACATCTCCTTGAATGAAGTTAGATCTAGATAAAAAAGACCGGTATAACTAACACCACTAGAATAGAAGGAACCTTGCATGGAGACACATACACGTAAGAGGGGTTTACGTTGTTTTCTTTGTTTTTCATTTTTTTTTTCTCAGTTTTGCAAATGTGTTATTTTAGTTTGTGTTGAACCTTTTCTTTCCTTATCCTCAGCCTAGCTACATACATATGGGTTGTTATTTTGCCTAGCTACACATGCATATGGGTTGTCATTTTTATGACATATATATACAAGAACTAACCTTTGATAGATGGTCGCACTACTTTGTCCATTCAAAGTGTGATTTCACTGTTGTAGGGTACTCATAATCATAAAAGGTATATAAAATTTAAATAAATATTAATTATACAAGAACTAATATCTAAATTGGTGGTCATATTCACCAATTTTTATGCATAAGAAAATTGTTATGATGGTGTTAATCAAGTTTACTGAAGCAAGCTATCATTTCCATCGTAAGCATGATAAGTTTTTATGCTCCAACTAGAATATTGTGATGTTGAAATACTTCCCCATCGCACTCCCACCGCATGTACATCCTGGGCTATGCATCCCAATTCCCAATACTCCTAGCCTCACGCTACACCATGGTGTCAGATGCTTTATTATGCATGATTATCGAATAAGATTATCTATTATTGATGCAGAAGATTCTCTGGCCCCTATCTCATCATTAAAACCAACTAGTTAACAATTAATTACGCACGGGCGAATATGTTTTGGGTGGCCCTGTGATACTTATTTTAGAGCTTTGCGCCTTTCAATTTTATTAGCTGTTTCCAAAAGCAGCGGCACATGTAACTTTTTGTTCTTGGGCCCAGCCACAAGCTTGCCACATTTTCACAACACCACACACATCTTGGCTCAATTGAACATACTCTGTGTTCTAAAAATTTACCCATTTCTACTATTATAAAAATAAATAAAAATAGTCCTCTAAATTTGCATCTAAATTACTCATTTCTGCACTGACTCTTGTCCTTTAATTATTTTTTTGTAGGAGCTACGGCTCCTCTAGTTCCCTAAAAAAATAATCACATCTGCCATTATGAGAGATAATGTAAAGTAACCCCTAAATTTGTTTAAAATTACTCAGGTTTAGTATTATGAAAAATAATATAAAGTAATCATTTAATTTGAATATAGAATAACCCACCTATGGTATTATAAAAAATTAACTAAGACATTCCTCAAATCTATGTCTAAATACCAATGTAAACTATTATGGTAAATAATTCAACAACCATAAAGTTTGCTTTATATGTTTGAACTAATTACACACTTCTACCATGGCCCATAGTTGAATTAAAAGTAAGTATTAAAACTATATGCTACCATGTAGACCAGGTAAACAGGGACAGAGCTCAGTATGGCGAGGTATGATGCTCTCCATACCTTGAATTCTCTGTGATTCTCCTCTCTAAATCACCCTCTGCTATGAATGATACATCTAGCTAGGGACACGAAATTCTGCAGCTCTCAAGTCACAACCGGAGTCAGACAAAGAAGAAGAACAGTGACCATTACCTTTACCTCCGAAGTTAGCCGCCTCTATAAAATGGTTCTTCAGAGGCGGCTGACATCACCAACCGCCTCTGAAAATATAATCATTTTCAGAGACAGCTGGTAAAGCCAACCACCTTTAAAGAACCATTTGTAGAGGCAGCTCAAGCCACCTCTACAAATGCCCCTGTAGAGGCGGCTTGGTTCACAAGGCACTGCAGAGGCGGCTCCCTGATTGAGCCGTCTCTGCTCAAAATAGGTCTCCTTGCTGCAAATCAATTTTGTAGCAGTGTATACTTGTAACATGTTAGGGTTTGCCTGCTCAGCGTCAACTGCATACACTGTTTCTTGTCATACCAGTCTCAGCATCAAAGTGTGTACTGCATTTTAGATGAACACAGATTCTTGGGTTCCTTATTAATAAAAACTTATTTCATCGTTTTGCTTTCTCCTGTCTCTCCTACATATGTCATTTGTTATTATGATATCAATGTCTAGAGCATTCTGTCTGAACATGAAGTCTTGGATTTCTTAAAAATCTGTTCCCTTTTTTTGTGTACAATTGTCAAATCTGTAGTGTCATGACAAATTAAGCGTTGGTGTTTTGGTGATTTATCAGGTGGAAGCTATCTACAAGGAAGGCTAAGCTGTTGTTGGGCGACTACGGGCGGGGTTCAAATCAATTGGCAAGAGATGCGACTGATTCCCCAATTGTTCTCTGTCTTTGTAACTGCCTATACTGACAGAGAGCACCAATGCAATCTCCCTGATCAGACACGAGCCAGAAAGATCACCGATGCAACAGGAGCACATGGCCGGCCGGTCTGCCTGCAGCAGCATGCACTAGACGCGTACCCCTACTCTCTAGCAGAAAGGTGGACACGCCGAAGTTGCTTTTGCCATGCATGCGCCATCCTGCCTGCCTCTCTGGCCGGTGCGTGCAGTGGAAACTATATATACTAGTGATTGCTCGATCGTAGCTGCTTTGAGATGAACTACTGCTCCCACACTCTGATGGTCATATATCGTGCTATGGATGGCAGTTGGACAGTATTTGGGTGCATATTGTTAATGAGGCTCTAGCAGGACGATGACTATACGACATTAACAATATGTACCCGCGTACTGGTCCAACTGACCCTCAGCACCGTCTGCGCCGTCTCTATAGTGCCAGTTGCTGCCGGCCGCCGCGGCCCTGCTGACTTCTCTCTGTTGTAGCACCGGCCGTCGCCGCCGTGCCTACTTTTAGTTTGCAAATTCTTTTTCTATAATTTATATGCAATTCTATCGATCTGGGAGTTTCCTTGAGCAATTTCTTCACATTTCATCCCTTGTTGGTTTTGGGGACATGTATGTTATATACACTCTCTCAAAGAGATGAGTGCAGGAAGCGGCTGTCATATACTAGCAATGCTTGTCTGCTTGATGATAAAATGTAACTTTGTAGGTCTCTCTTTATTTTAAGTTTAAACAATAAACTGAAATGATATTAGCTAAAACTTAGAAGGCTAGCTCTTGCTTAGCTTGAACTGACAGCAGTGAACATTGTGAAGGTCTCCTCCCCTTTGTTCATGAATGTGGGAAGAGTGTAAAATGTGGAGTTGTTTGTGTTGTTTCTCGACTTGTAATTGAGTCGGTACTGAATAGAATGGAACTCCATGAACGAATATATTTTGGTAGCCCTGTGATGGTTATCTGAGAGCTTTTGCCTTTTCAGTTTCAGCGGTTTCGTGAAGCAGCGACACCTGCAGATTTGTGTTTGGGGCCATACACATGCCACAGTTTCGCAACATCACACGCATACTTGGCTCAGTTGAATTCACTCTGTTTTCTAAAAAGTTACATATCTCTACTATTCTGAAAACTAAAAAATAACATTTTTTTCTCGAAAACGCAGGAGAGCTGTGCAACCCTATAAATTTACATCTAAATTATCCACATACGCCATTATTAAAGATAATTTAAAATAACCCCTCTAAACTTGCATCTAAATTAATAACCTTTTACAACTAATTTTAAATAAATTAAGTTCAGCCCGAGCTCATCACATGTGAATTGTAACAAAAAGCGAGCGAACCCCAAAAGGGCTCTAATACTCCAAAAAAATATCACAGTATATTATTAAAGTGTCCTTGACATAGAGCCATCCAAGCAAATAGACGTGAGTAAAATTTGGAAAAATAACAACTAGTTTCAACAACTCTCATCCCTAAATCACTCTACCATGAACTTCTTAAGAAAAATGAAGTCCCTCCAATCAACCGCGATTTAGCTAGGCATCAGTTAGTTCTAGCATCACCGAGTGCCAATCTCTGATCAAGATCAGGACATTAGTCATCACACATCAGGTAAGGGCATAATTAAGGGCAATGCTCTATCTGCAAACAGAATCTTGAGTCAACCTGTTTGTTTACTTTTTGTCATAGGATACTTGGATAGCTAGAAGATACTCCACGCGTTGCTACAAGGATTTTGAAATTAAATTAAGTGAGCATGATGTGGTTAGGTTTCATTAAGAGGTTGAAAATAGTAAGATGACATGGCTATTAGTAGGAGATGATGTGGATAGCTAGCGGGGGATGATTTGGATGGCTTGCATGAAAAGAAATCCCCCCCAATCAACTGCGATTCAGGCAGGCGGCAGTTAGTTCTAGCGTCACCGAGTGCCAATCTCTGATCAAGATCAGGACATCAGTCATCATGCATCAGGTAAGGGCATACGGCCAATGGTCTATCCGCGAAAAGAATCTAGAGTTGACTTGTTTGTTTACTTTTTTGTCATAGGATACTTGGATAGCTACGAATCATTCCCAGTAGATCCACCAAAGCCATGCTTGGAACTCAATTCTTTTTTTTTTTTAGGAAACTGGAGGGGTACTCAATTCTTTTTTGAACAAAAAGAAACGAATTAGGTTTTTGCTTTGTCGGTTTGTTCATGACACGGGGCGCACAACTAACATCTGCACAGATAGAATATCAGTGAAGCCAGGTAAGCCCTTGTGCAGCCCAGCAGATGGACACACGTCCTATGCCGAAAGCTTAGGAATCTGTTAGGTCAGGTCTTCCAATTGGGATTTAGCAGCAGTCAAATATACAACTCCGATCCAGCGCGGTGGGACAAAAAAAGTATTTGTCATGCTTAGTGTCCAGTTGTCCACGAACAATCCTACTGTGCAGACCATGTGAATCCAAACGCGTCCAAAATAGCTGACTCTCAACTCCCAAGTCTACCAAAAGGTGAACCTCTGAAACTTCACTGGCTCGTGCAAAAACTCTTCTTCACACATCAAGATCCCTCAGCTAGCTTCGTCTTGATTCTTAGTTTCTATTTTTATTTTTTCCGAAAGATCTTATTCTTAGTTTTTAAGTAGAAATGCTGAGAGCCTGAGATTGTGATACTCATGTGACCCGATTAACTCATCTCTTAATAATTTCCCATCTTTCGGGAAAATTACAGCGGCGGACAGCGAAAGAGACAAGAAGTTCTTTTTTTTTCTTATCGACAAATGGAAGTACATAATTCACTCATTCATGCCCAGAGGGTCTCTTTCTTGAGGCACGCCTCCTGCAGCATCACTGCAGTGTTCCCTGCAGAGCCGAAGCTGCCCAGCATCTGCTGCTGATGAGCTGCTCCAGTGCCGTTCAACGTGTTCATCATCAGGCCATTCTGCACAAGCAGGCTGCCATAAGCCTCGCATTCCATCTCCTGCTGCTGCTGGTGGTGATGGAGTTGTTGCTTTGCCGGAGATGGCACAGCAGCAGCTGAAGCTGAATGCGCATGGCCGTCGTCGTGCTGCATCTGGACGCAGAGGATCTCGGCCTTGGCGAGGGCGAGCTGCACCTGGAGCTGGGAGACCTGCTGCTGGAGGAAGGAGATGGTGCCGACGCAGCCGTACACAGGGTCCCTCATGCGCGCGTTCGCCTCGTACACCAGGCTGCTCACAGCGTCCGCTCTCTGCTGAGCAGGCAGCTCCTGGAAATGGAATCAACAGTAGATGCAGTTTACGTTAGCCTGATAAGCAAGCTAGCTGAATGATCCATGGATGACAGTAGCTCAAGGAGGAGAATTGAACGGACCTGCAGCATCTTGCTGACATTGCTGGCGCCGAAGACCTTGTGGACGATGGCGAACTTGTGAGGGTCCTCGGGAGGGAAGTATGGCGCGAACACACACTCCTGCGTGCACCGCCGTCGCAGCAGCTTGCACGAGGCGCACGGCGGGCTGCTGCTCCCACTCCCGCTTCCGCTGCCGGCCATGTTCTGGTTCCTCGGTCACAGGGGTTTAGAGCGAGCAGTGAAGACAGGATGGTTGCAAAGGGGAGGGAGGAGACTGCCGGGTGCAGAGCCTCCTCTTTTATAGAGCCAGGCAGGCTAGAGGAAGGAACAGAGTAGGTTAGAAGAACTGATGATAGGTCGGAAATGATAGGTCTTGAGATGGGAGAGATCAGATAGTTCGCATTAACTAGCAGAGTATCAGGTCAGGACAAACATGATAGAATAGAGATTTGTGTTTAGTACTCTATTGTCATGCTGACCAATCAGCTAATGACCTTCCTTCCAGCTGGATCACAGGCACAGCAAGCATGTTATGGCCGTGTAGTGCTGTACCAGTACAGTGTGTATGGTTTCTTTGTCTGTATTTAGCAGCCACGATCAACAAGGTTTGTTGGTCGCAGCTGAAAGTCTTTATCTCCTTATAATTAACTAGAAACAAGAAAGAAAGCTAAACGTAGTCTACGCGTTCATGGTTCATGGACGTCTCCTAAGCGGTACAGTTGTGGCATGGAATTTCTACCTCCGTTTTCACTTGCTACAGCAGTCGGCGATAGGCACCCGTAGCTGGCCGGAGCTAGACAGAAATATGGAAGTGCATGTAAGCACCACTTGAGACCTCAAACTCTGACAGACCAAGACTGCCTTGTTTATTGTCAGTGATGACAAATTAAACCATGTTCCATGTTAATGACTCACATAGTCACATGCATTACGATAGGTAAATATCTTGAGAAATGAGTTGACTACTATTACAGCGGACCAAGGGCAGTGGCCGGCTGCTGTGTGTCCTAGCACACTGCCCACACCTAGCTAGCTCTAGAGAGCAGGATTATTTGACTATGGGTGATGGTGGACATTAGCGCCACAAGCGCGTTCGGTCTGTTCACCTTAGGCCAGTTTCAGTGGAAGATTTCACCTCCCAATTTTCAAGACGTGAAATTTAACATGAAACGGGTCTCTCTCTCAGTGCATAGTTTCATTGCACAGTTTCGTAGGGTTATTTTAGCCTTTCGTGGGTCTCACCGGCGTCTCTCTCTTTTCCCTCTCTTCCCCACCGCTGGCAAGGTTCTGCTCACCTGCGAAATTCGCCGTGGCCTCTGCCTCCCCGTCCAATAGCTCGCTCACGCAGCTCCGCCCCTCTCTTGCGGTCCTCTCTGACCCGCTCACGTCGCCTATCGTGGCCGGAATCGCCTATGCGACGGCGGCCAGCGGAGCTCGTCTTCCCCTCCAGCAGCGGCCTCCCGCGCCGCCTTCCCCTCCCGGCGGAGCTCGCGCCCGCGACCGGCGGAGCTCGTCTTCCCCTCCAGCAGCGGCCTCCTGCGCCGCCTTTCCCTCCTGCAGCTGGTGGAGCTCATCTTCCCCTCCGGCAGCGGCCTCCCGGCTGCCTTTCCCTCCGGCAGCGGCGGCTTCGTCCACGCCCGGCGGTGGCGGCCTCACCCACGGTCGAAGGAAGAAGTCGTGCACGGGATGAAACGAACGAAGGCTCTCAATGGGGGTTTCATCCAGTTTCCAACATTTTGGAAATAACGCTCACTCGTTTCGTCCCCATGAAACATTTCCCTTCTCTCTCCTCCTCGATACATGCAGAAGCTCTATTTCTGCTGACGTGGCACTCTATTTAATGTGCATGAAACTCCCATGAAATCTGCATTGAGACAGGCCTTATTAGCTTAGGGAAGGAAGAGTACAGCTAGTTGCAATACCTAAGGTACAGACGCGCCAAAGCCGTCTAGCACTAATTGACCCTAAGTACTAATTGACTCGATCTTAATGCTAGTAGTTTTTTAGCAATACATGTATATAGGGGTTACAGCTTATAAAACGAACGATGCATGCACTAGCTAGGTAGGATTATTCATCTAGGCCTGGAATGAAATTGAAACAGGGCAGGGAATTGGCACTGGAAGTGTTCAATTCAACATGGATGTCTGTATTGTTTTCTTGGCATTCACGTGGTCAGCTCTCTCCATATGGGATCCCTGCTCCCCATTCCGTTTCAGTTCTAAGGCTGGACACGGCCACGTCATGGTAGGTTCAATCCAATCCATATAAATTAAAGAATCACTAACCATTAGTACATTGCAAGCAAGAGAAAACGACAGAGTATTAGCAAAGATGAGGGAGAAAGCTGGCACGTATGTAAGCAGTAGGTCCGGAGTGGCTGTGGCTACCATGCATGCAAGACGAGGCCATGACAACAGCAAGATTAGGGATTTGTCGTGTATTACAACAGCGGGGAATCGGAGTATATGTTGTACACCATATTAGCAGGCATTCGTGTGTTAACTAGGACTAAAGTTGTAGCAGGAGACAAGTATGTTATACCTACATACATCGACCATATGCATGTAGTAGCAGTGGGTCTCTACCAGTTGTGACATGTGTACAAGTTAGAGAGTGACACATGTACCGTGGTCTGGAGCGCACTGGCAGTCGGATGCGGACTCCACAACGACTCGCTATATTTTACCCACACTTGTTTCCAATCTGCATGGCAGAACAAATTCTTGTTGAGGCAACTATCACAAGACCATGCATGCACGCATATATCAGCTACCATGACGTCTCTATTCGTGCATTAATCTTAGAGCCCGTTTGACACAGCTCAGCTTTAATAGTGAAAACTGTTTCATAAGTAGCTTTTTCGGTGAAGCTGAACTGTTTTGAAAAGATTGTTTGGCAAAACAGCTTCATCAACAACTTAATATAGAGAAATGGAGGAGAGAGCTATGAAAAGCTACTTTTTTCAGCTTCACATTAACTTATCCCTTTGTGAGAAGAGAGAAAAAACAACTTCAACTATAAAGCTATTTTAAAAAAGGGTATTTGGCAAAAAAAAAATAGCTCACAATAGCTTACGAAGCTGTTGGTGAAGCTGTGCCAAACAAGCCCTTAATTTGTATGAAAATGGAAAATAAAAGGAAACAGAACAAGGCATCTTTTATTTTCAATGTGCACGTACTTATACTGCAGCGTGTTTGGTTTTTTATTGCAAGCACAACCGATGATTGATCTTCAGAAGAAAGAAGAAAGGACGTCTTAATTGTCCCGCTGTCTCTTAATTACAGAGGATCAGCTTTCTGGTTTTCTCACTGGGCGCCTGGCCGATCCATGAGATGGAAAGGCGTACATGAGTGACCTCGAGAGTCCAGACCAGGAGGAGGCAGGACTTTTAAAAAAGTTTGCTGCCATGCGTGTGTGCACATGCGTTTGCTATCAAAAGCTAACCTTCCCGAGGTTTGATTGGACCCTAATATGGATGGATCCCATGCCAATCAAGTACAACCGCGGCTGCCCAGGCCCCTACCACTACATTAAGCTCTGCCGACAGTGTTAGTTTCTCGTCTTAAAAAAAAAAAGACTGTTAGTTTCACAGCCTATGTGAAAGTCTTCAGATTTTTCGAAGTCAAATTCAATCCGCCACTGGGTGTTCACCCACATGGCTACATGACGACCCACATCTAACCTCTTGTACTGCACATAACCCTTTTACTTAGCATCCCAAGTTTCCTTGCTGGAATAAGCAGCAGACGTCCTTTTTCTTGAAACACGACAACGTGTTCCCCATCTGAGCACTTCAGACTCGATGGAGGATCATAACTCTAACCAGGATGGACCTGGGCAAGTAACAAATTTAGGTTCTTTGTCGTTTCACATAGCATGTGCTCCGGGATCATAGTTAGAATATTCTACTGCCACATTTTAAGTAACTGACATTCAAAGGTATAATGCCCATGCTTATTACTTCCAGCTACAAACCTTCTATAGCTAGATTTCCAGGTGTTTCCAAGAGCACATATCAAGAAGAAAATCACCAAATGTTTGTTTAAAACGTGACAAATGCATTGTATCATGACAATTTTTTCTCCCGTGCATTTGTGCCTAATAGCAAACTCCGCCTACGGTGGGGCGCCTTTGGTGTCCCAGTATAGCAGGTCCCAAGTCCTGGTAAAGGAGGAGGGTTGTGTTAGGCGTGGCGAGCCAATATAAAAAACTTAGCCACTTTTATGAAGATGAAACCCAAAAGAATCCGGTTGGGGTGTAACCCTCTTAGCGACGCGCCATGTCGGAACCCGGGTATGGTGTTAAATGAGCAAGGGCCGGGTCGTCACCCCTGTGACGCGCCGTGTCGCGATCTGGGCACGGTGTCAAGTGAGCAAGGATCGGGTCGTCGCATCCTTAGTGGCGCGCCACATCGGTGCTCGGGTGTGATGCAAAATGAGCAAGGGTCTTCACATCTACACCGGTGGGTGCGAAGGGTAAGGAAGCTAGTCGAGCCAACTAGGATCCGTTTAGGTAACTGGAATGTAGAGTCCCTTACGGGTAAGTTAAGAGAGTTAGTGGACACAACGGTTAGGAGGCGTGTAAATATCTTATGCATCCAAGAGACTAAATGGAAGGGGCAGAAGGCGAAGGAGGTGGACAATACCGGCTTCAAGCTCTAGCACACAGGGACAATTTTAAATAAAAATGGAGTAGGAGTTTTGATTGATAAGAGCCTCAAGGATGACGTGGTGGAGGTGAGAAGGCAAGGGTGTAACAGAACCGACCAATTATACGAGATTAAGTAAGAAAATCTTCCGCCGAAGCAGATAATTTAGCAAACTTAAGCCCGTATAACCCGGTAGTCCGTGAAACCACGAAGGATTTCAAACCAATCAACATACAAACCAAGATCGTACAAGTTTAGCAAATACCGTCACACGTTACATAAAGTTTGCAATCACAGTGGATACATCAGAGTTTAGAACATAAAGTTATTACAACCCAAGTTCGATCTGAAATAGCGGAAGCAAATAGTTTTAAAGTCACACACACTTTTAGTTCAAATACAATGCTAGTAGGTAGTCATCTCCAATAAAAGCATCAGATGAGAGATACGGAGTGACCATTTGCCCCTGGTCCTAGTTGTCACCCATCGCCAGGTACAGGCAGTTAATGCAATAGCCGTAGTACATTTGATCATCTGCAACAACAATGCGAACAACGCCCTGAGTACGAGAAGGTACTCAGCTAGACTTACCCGTCTTAAACCAGAAATAAAGCGACACCAAGGATTATGCAAGGCTTTCTTTAGTGGGCTAGCTGACTTGTTTGCGAAAAGCATAAGCTATCATGAAGACATCATTTTAAATACTTTGCTTCATCTTATTATAACCTATTCATCTAGGTAAGCACCTATACTATAGCAATCACTTGATTAACCAGTAACATCCAGTTACCAATTTAGCTTTAGCATGTCCATACCATCCAGATAACCATCATTGTTCCATAATAATTACTACGATGCCGTAGCTCGAGTCAAGTGCTCACTATCTAGGAGCGATGGCGATTCGAATCGATTCCTAACCAGCTGGTGATTTATTCCTCACACAAACCATGCTTCCCCCGTTAGGGTCACTTAGATCACCAATGACACTTTCCAAGTAGCCGTGGGATAACAATCACGGACCGCACTACCCAGGGACCGCCCGACTGCCAGGACGCACCTTGGGCTCACTCTTCGCGTCCCCGTTATACCCTCTTCAGCACCGGTCTGCGCATCCGAGTTTATCCCGGCTCGAAAAGGTGTCACTAGCTTCGCGGTCGAAAGGTACTTTATTCGGCCAGCTAAATGTGAGGCATGCGTTCAACATGACAAGAGGGACAAGCAACGATCGGTCCTTAATCGACGCAGACGGAAAACTAACTGCACCCTAGAACCTTGTCTGGCTGCCTCCAACTTTTTCCGTCCGGTCTCCAATTATTCATCATACATGGTTAATTCCAGGATATCATTCTTTCCATAGCTAATTTCTTCCAGTAACCACCTATAAAAGTAGGTGACCGGAAATCACCGATCGCTACCGGTCTAAGCAAGGCTAAGCAGTTATTCGATCCTGACCTAACAGGGTAAAAGGTAATAAGGTAGGCAAGGATAGTAATAAATGCATCAACGGTTTCAATCAACTCCTACAACTTAATGCAACAATATATAAACTCATATATATAGAAAGAATTGCTTTTATAAAGTAGGAGACTTATAATGCTCTGGGGCTTGCCTCATTCGAACGAACTAGCATGATGATCCATGCACTCGGTCAAGTCCTCTCCTTGCTCCTCTTCCTCTGGCACCTCCTGTGTCTGGACTTCTTGTGGATCTGTCCCGGTCTGCTCTTCCTGCACTGCTACTAGCAACTCCTCCTGTGATCCTGTATGATGCAGATGTATAAGTGCTAATGCATAGGTGCATCGGAGAGATGACATGTAATGATCATGATGCATGAAGTGTAGATGAATATGTTTAACTTTATTGGATATAGTAGTAGCAAAGCTCGTCTACAAGGTAGTCGACATCATCCAAGAACATGTACTACTATCTACTATGACAACCATTGTACTAACATGCCAAATCACCACAGCAAGTTAAGATGCTTCAAAGATACATCAAAACGAACATTATTAACTAAATTTGTATTAAAGAAGATCATTTGATTTCATTTTAAACTAGGCCTACACAGCAACATATAGTTCTGGTGCTCATAAAAATCTGAGAAAATTATAATAGCATAGTACTACTCTAAGTAGACTACCATAAAATTTTCATTGCATTTGGATAAGTAAAATAGCCCACACAAAAATGACAAGGCATAAGTGCTTAAAAAGGCATAAATAGAAAACCTTAGTTAAAAGTGTCAAGCAACAGATTTCATATTTTTTCTAACATCCTTAAGGTACTAGGATACTCCCCACAAAATTTCATGGTCATAGGATTCCTAGATAATTCATAAAAATTTACACAAGTATCAATCAATGATAAAAGAAAAATCTATAACTCAAAAACCACACATGCAATGACTCTCAAATTTTTACCAGAGCTTCTACTAAGCAAGAATAGCTTACCCACAAAATTTCATAATTTTTGGATCACAGAAATTCTAGATATAAAATAAACAAGTTTACATGCATTCAAAAACACATTTCAAGTTTCCATTTAAATCTTCCAAAATTTCTACTGTAAGTATCAAGACTATATTTTTCCTAAATACTAGACTTCCTAAGAAACACTACCAAATTTATTTCACAATTTTTTGAAGCTACAAAACTGGAGATACAATTATTACAAAACAGCATAGAAACCTGGAATATTTGCACTATCCTATTGCTCAACGGTCACTGGCAAGCGGGACCTACACGTCAGCGGGGACCACGCGTCAGCGACAAGAAAACAGGGGACGGCTCACTCGACGGTGCGGCAACGGCGAAACTCACCGACGGTGGCTCCTCCGGCGACACCGAAAGCACCGGCGTGCTCTCCGCGATGAGGCGACTCTATTGGTGCCACCGGTGAGACCTAAGACCTAGCGAAGGTGGCACGTCGACGGTGATGGCGGCTCGGCCGAGCTTCGGCGCAAGATGCCGACGACGGCAAGCCATGGCTGCCTCAATCGAGCACGGCATGAGCTACAGGGGATCTCTACGGTGCTACCCAGGCAAAGAGAGGAGGACGAGGGAGTTTCCAGCTACCCCGACCACGGCGGCCTCAACTCCGGCGAGGACACGCCCATGGCGGCGATGGTAGGAATGGACAATGCATCCTTACCAAGACCCAATCGGAGCTGCCAAGGGGTGGCGGAGGTAGAGGAGGACACGGTAGAGCTACTGACCGGCTGGCAGTCGTGTTTTTACGGCGGCGAGCGAGCTAGGCTACGACGGAGCTGCTCGGCACGGCTGCGGCTGCTGCGAAGACGAAGGAAGGAGATGAAGGAAGTGAAAAATGGACGGGCGAGCGGGTCTGGCAGGCGCGCGGGGGCTTAAGGCGTGGCCAGCGATGCCAGGACGGTCGCGGCGAGTTTTCACCGGCCATTAACTCCTAAACCGTTGATCGTTAGCGAGAGAAATCAAAACAAAAGTTGTACACCTACATACCAGCTACAAAACTCATTTAGAGATCAAGGTCTACTTGGCAAAGGACAGAGAGTAAAACTAGGCCAAAGTCGAGTTCATGAAACTGAAAACTCGGTTTTTGTACTTAGAAAATTTCTAAGTGTTGAACCCACCCCAAATTCTGACTTGTGGGCCCTTTTTGAGCATGTTGTGCACATTTTCATAACTTGGTTTCTAAACAAAGTTTGTTCCTTATAAAATTTGCTACAACTTTGTTTTAGGTTGCTCAGACATGCATAGACTCTAAGTTGTACTTTTTAAACAGTCAAACCAATGAGTTCAGGAGTCAAAACTAGTCAAACCATGACTCGAAAACTTAATTAGGCAAAATGATCAACATAAACAGTGTTCCTAATGACCTTCTAAGTATAGCTAAGTTGTTTAAAAATATATTTAGCCATACCACACATTGGTCACACAAGAATCAAGCACTGAATGCACTGAAACAATGAAAAACAATTGAAATGTTACTTTTGTTTCATAGCCATGTTTCACATGTTTCATGATCTTGTTGCATCGTACTAACTAACTATGTTCCACTAAAGTGAGTTGCACATGTTGCACTTGGGTGCTGCACACTATTCATTCCATAAAAACAACACTCATGAAATATACAATATGTTGAAATGTTTCGATAACATGTTTCATGTGTTATAAGCTCATGAATGGATGAATGATGCTCATGTTCATGAAATGCAAGTGCAATTATGCAAGCCTAACACCAGGGGTGTTACAGCTTTCCCCCTTATAAGAATCTTGTCCTGAGATTTTGAGTTACGAACCATTTGTTATAAAAATCCTTATAAGCGTTTTGTAGATATTCTCCTGTTTCCCACGTCGCATCACCATCATCGTGATGACTCCACTGTATCTTATAGGTTCTCACCACTTTATTCCGAGTGACTCGGTCCTTAGTGTCTAAAACTCGAACCGGTTGCTCATGGTATTCCAAGTCTGATTTGAGCTGAATGCTCTGAGGTTCTATTCTCTCTTTCGGAATACGCAAGCACTTTTTCAACTGCGATACATGGAAGACTGGGAAGATCGAACCCATCGCTTCAGTAATGTAACTTATAAGCCACGGACCCTTCTTCTCTATGATCTTGTACGGTCCTACAAACCTAGGAGCAAGTTTTTTCTTTACTCCAAACCTTTGTACTTTCTTCATTGGAGTGACCTTCAGATAAACGTAGTCACCTACCTCAAACTCAAGCGGTCTCCTTCTCTTATCGGCATAACTCTTCGGGCGTGGATCTGTGCCGCTTTCATGTTTTGTTGGATAATATGGACCTTTTTCTCAGCCTCGTCAACAAAATCAATTCCGTAAAACCTTCTCTCTCTAGGCTCAACCCAATTCAATGGTGTCATACATTTCCTGCCATACAATGCTTCAAATAGAGCCATCTTGATACTTTCTTGGTAACTGTTGTTGTAAGCGAACTCTGCCAAAGGTAACCATGATTCCCATGGACCCTTAGACGATAACACACAAGCTCTAAGCATATCTTCAAGAACAAGCATTAACTCGCTCACATCTCACGCCCATCCGTCTGCGTGGGGTGGTAAGTCAGACTCAATCAAGCTAGTACCCAAACCTTTATGAAGATGCTCCCAAAAATGAGTGGTAAATTGTGACCCACGGTCAGACACGATAGTCTTTGGTATACCATGTAAGCGGACAATCTCTGCAATGTACTTCTCAGCATACTGAGGTGGTCGAAATGTTGTTTTGACTGGTAAAAAGTGAGCTGATTTGGTAAGGCGATCTACAATTACCCAAATCGAATCATTCCCTTTGGTGTGGTGGGAAAATGGGTGATAAAATCCATACTTATATCATCCCATTTCCAACTGGTATTGACAAGGGTTGCAACATTCCTGCGGGTCTCATGTGAAGAGCCTTCACTCTACAACACAGGTCGCAACGAGCAACATACGCTGCAATCTCCTTCTTCATCTTCGTCCACCAATAATGAGGTCTCAATTCTTGGTACATTTTGTTACTTACAGGATGGATAGACAGCTTAGAGTGATGAGCTTCGTCCATTAATTTGTTCTTAAGTTCTCGATCTTTAGGTACTACCAGACAGTCCTTAAACCATAACACTCCTTGTTCATCCACTCTAAAGTGCTTAGTCGATTCTTTCTTCATTTTCTCCTTGATATGAAATATTCCCTTATCTATTTTCTGACCCTCAATGATCTTGCTCTCCAAGGTACAGCTAACCTAGATATTATGCAACACCGCAGGATGCAACAAGTTGAACTCATCCTCAAACAATGGTTGCACAACAAGAGAATGTGACTTCCTACTTAAGGCATCTGCTACTACATTTGCCTTTCCCGGATGATAGTGCACATTCAGATTATAATCCTTTATCAGCTCTAACCATCTTCTCTGTCGCATATTCAACTCGGACTGAGTAAATATGTACTTGAGACTCTTATGATCTGTAAAGATATTGCACACATTCCCAAGCAAGTAGTGTCTCCAAATCTTTAGAGCATGCACAACAGCCGCAAGCTCTAAATCGTGCGTAGGATAGTTAACCTCATGCTTCCTCAACTGACATGAGGCATAAGCAATAACTCTTCCATCTTGCATCAGAACACATCCTAAACCATTCTTTGATGCATCATAAAACACATCAAACGGCTTCTCTATATCCGGTTGCGCCAGAACAAGAGCAGTGGTTAGCAATTTCCGCAAGGTGCAGAAAGCTGCCTCACACTCCTCTGTCCAAACGAACTTATGATCCTTCTGTAGCAAACTTGTCATTGGCTTGGCAATCTTCGAGAAGTCCGGTATAAAACGACGATAGTAACCGGCTAATCCAAGAAAACTTCGAACCTCATGAACTGTACTTGGTGCCTTCCAGTCCATGACCTCTTGTACCTTACTAGGATCCACTGA
This sequence comes from Miscanthus lutarioriparius, assembly GCA_904845875.1. Lineage (NCBI taxonomy): Eukaryota > Viridiplantae > Streptophyta > Magnoliopsida > Poales > Poaceae > Miscanthus > Miscanthus lutarioriparius. The sequence goes on from CAJGYO010000014.1 coordinate 91,096,081, forward strand.
GATTTCATTCTCAGATAACACATGACCGAGAAACGGAACTGTCTTCAGCCAGAACTCACATTTACTAAACTTAGCATATAGCTGGTGATCTCTGAGTCTAGTTAAGACAATTCTTAGGTGCTCTGCATGATCCTGTTCGTTCTCAGAGTATACTAGAATGTCATCAATGAACACAATCACGAACTTATCCAACTCCGGCATAAAGACCGAATTCATCAGATACATAAAGTATGCTGGAGCATTTGTCAAACCGAAGGACATGACAAGATACTCGTACAAACCATATCTGGTGGAGAACGCGGTTTTGGGTATATCTTGTGGTCTGATCTTGATCTGATGGTACCCTGATCTCAAATCTATCTTGAAGAACACCTTGGCTTTTGACAATTGATCAAACAAGATATCAATCCGAGGTAGAGGATACTTGTTTTTAATTGTCACCGCATTCAATGGCCGGTAGTCCACGCACATTCGTAAGGAGTTATCCTTCTTCTTCTTCACGAACAGTGCGGGACATCCCCATTCTGATGAACTTGGCCGAATTAAACCCTTAGTCAACAGATCCTGGAGTTGTTTCTTCAACTCGGCTAATTCATTTGGAGGCATCCGATAAGGCCTTCTTGAGATCGGTGGTGTTCCCGAGATTAATTCAATGGCAAACTCAACATCTCGGTCTGGTGGAAGACCGGGTAACTCATCTGGAAACACGTCCGAAAACTCACACACTACTGGAATCTTGGCTAGAAGAGTAGTTTGGACTGCACAAGTTGTACTGGCCAGTTCTATTCTCCGAGGTAAGGTTACTTGAAATGTACCTTCTCCAATAGGTTCCTTGAGAGCAATGCTTCTTCCTCCAACATCAATTACTACTATCATCTTATTCATCCAGTTCATTCCTATAATCACATCTAGAGCTAGTCCTGGCATAACTATCAAGTTAAGCATATATACCGTTCGCTATACTCGTGGTTACCCCGGATTATCTCGATTAGTTAACAGATCAGCCCAAATTGAACCCGATCCGATAAGCACATTCCAATTCAACTATCTTTTGCTCATACTTTCTTGCAAATGCTTGACTTATGAATGAATGCGATGATCCAGAATCAAACAAAATGACTGCAGGATGATTGTTGATAGAAAACATATCGGCTGTCACGGGCTCTCCCTCCGGGATGTCATCAATGGTGGTGTGGTGCACACGAGCTTGGTAATCGATTCTCGCCGCTTCTTGGGATATGGGCAAAACTCGCGCAAAGTGCCCAGATTGATTGCGATTGAAACACGTGCCTCTTACTTGAGTAGCAGCTCAGATGAACCGCCTTTGTCGATCTTGGCTTGTGGCACCGCCATCTTAAATGGCTTCTCTGATTCCTCCGAGGTTGTTGGGCATTCGATTCCTCCGTTAGGGTGGCCTGAACCTTACACCGTGGGCAAAGCGAACGATATGCGTGAACGGTTTGCCATCGGGGCCCTTGGCTAGGATGAGACGACTCAAAAGCCCTCTTGTGAGTCTTGGATGTAGCATATACATTGTTGTTCTTTTCTTGCTTTAAGCAAATCACTAACAAAGTCATTGAAACCAGTTCTTGTGTTGGTACCCACGTGCTTCATCATCGTGGGATTCGACCTCTTTTGAAACTAGCGATCTTTTTGGCATCGGTATTCACCATGTCGTCGAGGCATAGCGACTTAGATTATTGAATGCATGTAGATCTTTGGGTCACGATCTTGGTGCCTTGGGTCGGTCTGAGAAATTCTCCAAACTTCATTTTTTGTCGACACTGTGGAATGTAAACCCACGAAAAGCCTCAAAGTGAATTCCCTCCAAGTAATGTGGGCATTAGGGGAAAAGTGGTGTGGTGGTGCTTCCACCACATTCTGAGGCCTTGCGGTGATGAGCTGCATACTCAGTTTTCAATACTTCTATCATCCCGAGAACACGAAACTTATCTTCCATGGTGTTTATCCACTCTTCTGCATCCAATGGCTCTGCAGCTTCTTTGAAAATTGGTGGTCTGGTGTCCATAAAGTCCTTGAAACTGCTATGCTAATTCGCTTCATGTCCACCTGGGTTTAACCCACGGTGGGTGTTGTCAGCAATATGGCGCAATGCAGCTTCCATGTTCTGCTGCATGCCCTCCATGTTGCGTTGACTTTCAAGGAACTGTGCGAAGAACTATTCCGCAGTGTATGGTGGAGGAGGAGGTGGTGGAGGTTCACGGTTCTCATTCCCAGCTGCCCTACCACCTGCGTCAGCAGCATCATATGCGGTACGGCGAGTGTTCGGCATCTGCATATTTCAGCAACAGTAATTATTAGGCGATGTTGTAGAGATCACAAGTGAATGAAAAATTATGCCGTACTGAATTCACTGGAGAGAATAAATTCATACAATAAAACAGGGGCACAATAAGTCATTCCAATTAACACAACATCACTAATTAGATTACTTAAGTGCACACATCGCGTCCATTACAACCAAATTGCCAGCATACATACACTAGACTTTTATGCGTTCAGACTTCGCATTACTAGCCAAGTTCCAATCACATGCCAAGTCTCATAAGTTCGAAACAAGCTCCATTAGGTTACATGCCGACAAAAGAAAGGTCATCGCGACAGGACCTAAACACTAGCGCAAGGCAACTAGCCTACTCCTCGGGGCCGTCGTCGGGGTCGGAGACGTCACCATCGCCCCCAGGTGAAACTATAGGCTCATCCTCGTCGTCGATGTCCATGCCAGCGATGTCTGGAGGAGCATATGGGTCAACCCCATTGTAGAGCGCGTGAAACTCCTCGTGCAGGTTGATGTTGTACTTCTCTAGCTCATCGACCCTCTGTAGTAGAAGGTCCCTTTCATTCCAGGCTTCATTCCTTTCCTGAACCCACTGTCCAATCATGCGGTCTGCATCGTTGTTGCTTCGAGTCAACGTATGCACTGCTTTGCATAGCTCTATTACCCTCTCTACCGCTTTGGTCCCACAGAAGCTCATATCACCAACCGCTTGCTCCTGCAAACTAGCTATAGCACGCGTGGCTCGCTTCTCCTTCGCTTTCTTACCTTGAGCTTATCCTCACCACGCAAGCGGTCAAAGTCCAAAGAGGGTATACTCAAGACCTCGATACGCCTCGATAGCGGCAAACATAGCACTCAAAGATGGTTGTCGCTATTCATCCCTTTAGCTGGACCTCGACCAAAGCACTTCCACAGGGTGAACCCAAATAGCATCACGAGGATCATCCCTAGGAAAGGTGCCGCCTAGAGCTGTTTGCAAGCTCACCGGGAAATCTGCTCATGATGTCCCCGATGACGTGGAAAGTGCTCCTCTCGCACCCTCACCAGAGTGCGACCTCAAACTCAAGTGCCAACCATCCCACTGGAGCATCACCAAGAGCAGAACGGTGATCTCTACCACTACAAGTCCATCCTCTCGCTAATCGGCTCTCATTCCAAAAGTACACCGGCTCTTGACCTCTGGGTACCCCACATCATGGAGCACTCTCCAAAGCAAGGTCGGCATGCCAAACTCGCTCAAGAAGGTGTCCGTGGTGCGGTGCTCCCTCGGGGACAACGGACGTCGAGGTGCTCTTCCTCCGGTGGACTTACGGGCGGTACCGAAAGTGCGGGGCCATCAGTAGCAAATTGTTGTTTTATTACCCGTGAGAACAATGTTAAGTTGTCATTTTATCAAAATGAGATGATCAACTTATAAGGGAGGAACAATGCCATGAATGATATGTAACAACATGATGCATGCACGTTCGTTGACGCGTTCTCACAAACTTAGAAAAATAACAATTGCTAGCGGCATAGACGGTGGCATACAACGGTCTCTCATAAACGTAGCTAATACGCAGATTACACGATAGCGTATTGTTATGTACCGTAAAAGATCCACTTCAGCCCAAACCTTGACATTATGAAAATTATGCATGAAAGCAGTAAAGTAATCTACTCGTTCTACACGCATCCCCAGATACGCGTACAACGGTAGCAACTACCCGAACCATCGTCCTATCGACGGCATCATCACCACAGGACGGAATTCCCCACACATTGGATACCTTCATACAAACACGCGTATGGCATGTACATAATCCGGCATCATATAAGCACTTCCCTAGATCGGCAGTGTATCCGATCATGCTCTCACAACTCTCACTTACCGAGGTGTAGAGGCAACGGATCCATACATTACCACTCAAGTGAATGACACTCATACAATAGCACGCCGTATGAGCGACGAAATAGAAATATGATGCAAAGACCCCCCAAGTCAGTACTTAAATAAGCCACCTAGAGTCCTTAACTAGGCATAAAGGATATGACCACTGGCACACCATTAAGTTTTAAATTAGAGGTTGAAACACCTATATGCTACAAGTTCGTAATTAGTTTGGTAACACAAAACCCTTTTGTTTTAAATACACGCATGAACAGTACCCTGCTAAACCTTGCTCTGATGCCAGCTGTAACAGAACCGACCAATTATACGAGATTAAGTAAGAAAATCTTCCGCCGAAGCAGATAATTTAGCAAACTTAAGCCCATATAACCCGGTAGTCCGTGAAACCACGAAGGATTTCAAACCAATCAACATACAAACCAAGATCGTACAAGTTTAGCAAATACCGTCACATGTTACATAAAGTTCGCAATCACAGTGGATACATCAAAGTTTAGAACATAAAGTTATTACAACCCAAGTTCGATCTGAAATAGCGGAAGCAAATAGTTTTAAAGTCACACACACACTTTTAGTTCAGATACAATGCCAGTAGGTAGTCATCTCCAACAAAAGCATCAGATGAGAGATACGGAGTGACCATTTGCCCTTGGACCTAGTTGTCACCCATCGCCGGGTACAGGCAGTTAATGCAATAGCCGTAGTACATTTGACCATCTGCAACAACAATGCGAACAACGCCCTGAGTACGAGAAGGTACTCAGCTAGACTTACCCGTCTTAAACCAAAAATAAAGTGACACCAAGGATTATGCAAGGCTTTCTTTAGTGGGCTAGCTGACTTGTTTGTGAAAAGCATAAGCTATCATGAAGACATCATTTTAAATACTTTGCTTCATCCTTATTATAACCTATTCATCTAGGTAAGCACTTGTACTATAGCAATCACTTGATTAACCAATAACATCCAGTTACCAATTTAGCTTTAGCATGTCCATACCATCCAGATAACCATCATTGTTCCATAATAATTACTACGATGCCGTAGCTCGAGTCAAGTGCTCACTATCTAGGAGCGATGGCGATTCGAATCGATTCCTAACCAGCTGGTGATTTATTCCTCACACAAACCATGCTTCCCCCGTCAGGGTCACTTAGATCACCAATGACACTTTCCAAGTAGCCGCGGGATAACAATCATGGACCGCACTACCCAGGGACCACCCGAATGCCAAGACGCACCTTGGGCTCACTCTTCGCGTCCCCGTTATACCCTCTTCAGCACCGGTCTACGCATCCGAGTTTATCCCGGCTCGAAAAGGTGTCACTAGCTTCGCGGTCGAAAGGTACTTTATTCGGCCAGCTAAATGTGAGGCATGAGTTCAACATGACAAGAGGGATGAGCAACGATCGGTCCTTAATCGACGCAGACGGAAAACTAACTGCACCCCAGAACCTTGTCTGGCTGCCTCTAACTTTTTCCGTCCGGTCTCCAATTATTCATCACACATGGTTAATTCCAGGATATCATTCTTTCCATAGCTAATTTCTTCCAGTAACCACCTATAAAAGTAGGTGACCGGAAATCACCGATCGCTACCGGTCTAAGCAAGGCTAAGCAGTTATTCGATCCTGACCTAACAGGGTAAAAGGTAATAAGGTAGGCAAGGATAGTAATAAATGCATCAACGGTTTCAATCAACTCCTACAACTTAATGCAACAATATATAAACTCATATATAGAAAGAATTGCTTTTATAAAGTAGGAGACTTATAATGCTCCGGGGCTTGCCTCGTTCAAACGAACTAGGATGATGATCTACGCACTCGGGCAAGTCCTCTCCTTTCTCCTCTTCCTCTGGCACCTCCTGTGCCTGGACTTCTTGTGGATCTGTCCCGGTCTGCTCTTTCTGCACTGCTACTAGCAACTCCTCCTACGATCCTATATGATGCAGATGTATAAGTGCTAATACATAGGTGCATCGGAGAGATGACATGTAATGATCATGATGCATGAAGTGTAGATGAATATGTTTAACTTTATTGGATATAGTAGTAGCAAAGCTCGTCTACAAGGTAGTCGACATCATCCAAGAACATGTACTGCTATCTACTATGACAACCATTGTACTAACATGCCAAATCACCACAGCAAGTTAAGACGCTTCAAAGATACACCAAAGCGAACATTATTAACTAAACTCGTATTAAAGAAGATCATTTGATTTCATTTTAAACTAGGGCTACGCAGCAACATATATTTCTGGTGCTCATAAAATCTGAGAAAATTACAGTAGCATAGTACTACTCTAAGTAGACTAGCATAAAATTTTCATTGCATTTAGATAAGTAAAATAGCCTACACAAAAATGACAAGGCATAAGTGCTTAAAAAGGCATAAATAGAAAACCTTAGTTAAAAGTGTCAAGCAATAGATGTCATATTTTTTCTAACATCCTTAAGGTACTGGGATACTCCCCACAAAATTTCATGGTCATAGGATTCCTAGATAATTCATAAAAATTTACACAAGTATCAATCAATGATAAAAGGAAAATCTATAACTCAAAAACCACACATGCAATGACTCTCAAATTTTTACCAGAGCTTCTACTAAGCAAGAATAGCTTACCCACAAAATTTCATAATTTTTGGATCACAGAAACTCTAGATATAAAATAAACAAGTTTGCATGCATTCAAAAACACATTTCAAGTTTCCATTTAAATCTTCCAAAATTTCTTCTTTAAGTATCAAGACTATATTTTTCCTAAATACTAGACTTCCTAAGGAACACTACCAAATTTATTTCACAATTTTTTGAAGCTACAAAACTGGAGATACAATTATTACAAAACAGCATAGAAACCTAGAATATTTGCACTATCCTATTGCTCAACGGTCACTGGCAAGCGGGACCTACACGTCAGCGGGGACCACGCGTCAGCGATAAGAAAATAGGGGACGGCTCACTCGATGGCGCGGCAACGGCGAAACTCACCGACGGTGGCTCCTCCAGCGACACCGAAAGCACCGCCGTGCTCTCCGCGATGAGGCGACTCGATTGGTGCCACCGGCGAGACCTAAGACCTAGCGGAGGTGGCACGTCGACGGTGATGGCGGCTTGGCCGAGCTCTGGCGCAAGATGTCGGCGATGGCAAGCCATGGCTGCCTCAACCGAGCACGGCATGAGCTACAGGGGATCGCTACGGTGCTACCAGGCAAAGAGAGGAGGACGAGGGAGTTTCCAGCTACCCCGACCACGGCGGCCTCAACTTCGACGAGGACACGCCCATGGCGGCGGTGGCGGGAATGGACAATGCGTCCTTACCAATACCCAATCGGTGCAGCCAAGGGGTGGCGGAGGTAGAGGACACGGCGGAGCTGCTGACCGGCTGGTAGTCGCGTTTTTACGGCGGCGAGCGAGCTAGGCTACGGCGGAGCTGCTCGGCACGGCTGTGGCTACTGCGGAGAAGAAGGAAGGAGACGAAGGAAGTGAAAAATGGATGGGCGAGCGGGTCTGGCAGGCGCACGGGGGCTTAAGGCGTGGCCAGCGATTCGAGGACGGCCGCGGCGCGTGGCCTGCGCGGTCAGGCGACCGGCGACGCACGGCGGTGATATTCTGAAACAGTCGGCACTGTTGCTGCCGATTCAACTAACCAACTACGACTGACAGCGAGTTTTCACCGGCCATTAACTCCTAAACCGTTGATCGTTAGCGAGAGAAATCAAAACAAAAGTTGTACACCTACATACCAGCTACAAAACTCATTTAGAGATCAAGGTCTAATTCGCAAAGGACAGAGAGTAAAACCAGGCCAAAGTCGAGTTCATGAAACTGAAAACTCGGTTTTTGTACTTAGAAAATTTCTAAGTGTTGAACCCACCCCAAATTCTGACTTGTGGGCCCTTTTTGAGCATGTTGTGCACATTTTCATAACTTGGTTTCTAAACAAAGTTTGTTCCTTATAAAATTTGCTACAATTTTGTTTTAGGTTGCTCAGACATGCATAGACTCTAAGTTGTACTTTTTAAATAGTCAAACCAATAAGTTCAGGAGTCAAAACTAGTCAAACCATGACTCGAAAACTTAATTAGGCAAAATGATCAACATGAACAGTGTTCCTAAGGACCTTCTAAGTATAGCTAAGTTGTTTAAAAATATATTTAGCCATACCACACATTGGTCACACAAGAATCAAGCACTGAATGCACTGAAACAATGAAAAACAATTGAAATGTTACTTTTGTTTCATAGTCATGTTTCACATGTTTCATGATCTTGTTGCATCGTACTAACTAACTATGTTCCACTAAAGTGAGTTGCACATGTTGCACTTGGGTGCTGCACACTATTCATTCCATAAAAACAACACTCATGAAATATACAATATGTTGAAATGTTTCGATAACATGTTTCATGTGTTATAAGCTCATGAATGGATGAATGATGCTCATGTTCATGAAATGCAAGTGCAATTATGCAAGCCTAACACCAGGGGTGTTACAAAGGGGATAGGATCATCTTAGTTAAACTTGTCATTAGCGATATGGTCTTAAACGTAATTAGTGCATATGCCCCCAAGTAGGCCATGATGAGAGTGCTAAGCGGCTTTTTTGGGAAGACTTATATTGCTTGGTTAGAGCTGTCCCTAGTAGCGAGAAGCTTTTTATAGGAGATGATCTTAATGGCCATGTAGGTACATCAAGTGCAGGTTTCGAGGCGGTTCATGGGGGTTTTGGATATGGTAGTAGGAACCAGGAGGGAAAGGAAGTCTTAGGCTTCGTCATAGCTTTTGAACTGATGATAGCTAACACTTTCTTTTGTAAGAGACAGTCCCATTTAGTGACCTGTAGTAGCGGCCAGTACTCTAGTCAAATCGACTTTGTCCTTACTAGAAGGAGATAAACGAACTTGTGTGGACTGTAAGGCGATACCTAGAGAATGTGTGGTCGCTCAACACAAGCTGATGGTGGTTGACTTCCGCTTTCTGGTGCAAGCACGTGGGAACAAACAAGCTAGGGTTGCTAGAACAAAGTGGTGGAAATTAGAAGGGGATGCATCAAAGGTTTTTAAGGAAAAGGTCATTGAAGAGGGCCCTTGGAAGGATGAAGGTGATGCAAACAGCATATGGGAGAAGATGGCAACATACGTTAGGAAGGTTGCTTCAGAGGTGCTTGGAGTGACCAAAGGGAGCGGATGCGACTCGAAAGACACTTGGTGGTGGAATGAAGGTGTGCAAAAGGCTATTAAGGAAAAGAAGGAGTACTATAAGCGCTTGTATCATGACAGGTGTGCAGACAACATAGAGAAGTATAAGGTGGCAAAGAAGACTACAAAACGAGCGATGAGTGAGGCAAAGGGGCGGACCTATGAGGACCTTTACCAACGTTTGAGTGCGAAAGAATGAGAGAAGGACATTTATAGGTTGGCTAGGGCTCGCGATAGGATGACAAGGGACTTCAACCAAGTCAAATGCATAAAGGATGAGAGGGAGCAGCTCTTGGTGAAGGAGGATGCGATCAGACATAGATGGCAAGAATATTTTGATAAATTGTTCAATGGTGAAAATGAGAATACCACCGTTCAGCTAGATGACTCGTTTGATGACACTAACAGGCGCTTTGTGCGGAGGATTCAAGAATCGAAGGTCAGAGAAGCCTTGAAGATGATGAAAAGAGGCAAAGCGATGGACCCTGATGGTATCCCAATCAAGGTGTGAAGATTGTCTCGGGGATATAGCTATATTATGGCTAACCAAGATGTTTAACAATATCTTTCGTTCGAACAAGATTCCTGAGGAGTGGAGAAGAAGCATATTGGTACCAATCTACAAGAACAAGAGAGATATCCAAAGTTGTACTAATTATCGGGGAATTAAGTTAATAAGCCACACTATGAAGCTATGGGAGAGAGTCATCGAGCAGCGCCTGCGAGGAACAACGCAGATATCAACAAACCAATTTGGTTTCATGTCCGGAAGGTTAACCACAGAAGCAATCTTCTTAATAAGACAAGTTATGGAGCAGTTTAGAGAGCAGAAGAAGGACCTCCACATGGTTTTCATTGACTTAGAGAAGGCTTATGACAAGATACCAAAAAATGTTATGTGGTGGGCTTTGGACAAGCATAAAGTCCCATCAAAGTACATGACCCTCATAAAGGACATGTGCAATAATGTTGTGACTAGTGTTCGAACAACGATGGTAACACAGATTACTTTCTGATTAAAATTAGACTTCATCAAGGGTCAGCCTTAAACCCGTATCTCTTTGCCTTGGTAATGGATGAGGTTTCCAGGAACATACAAGGGAGTATCCTTTGGTGTATGTTATTCGCTGATGATGTAGTGTTAGTGGAAGAAAGCCACACGGGAGTAAATAGAAAACTAGAGTTATGGCGGCAGACCCTTGAGTCTAAAGGTTTTAGATTGAGTAGAAGTAAAACCGAATACATGAGATGCGACTTTGGCGGAGCTGCACAGAAGGAGGGAGATGTGAGTTTGGAAGGTCAAGTAGTGCCTAACAAGGATATCTTTCGGTATCTGGGGTCGATGATACAGAGGAATGGAGATATTGATGCGGACGTTAGCCATAGAATCAAAGCTGAGTGGATCAAGTGGCGACAAACTTCTGGCATTCTCTGTGACAAGAGGGTACCACAAAAGCTAAAAAGCAAGTTTTATAGAACGGCGATTAGACCGACTATGTTGTATGGAGCAGAATGTTGACCTATAAAGATTCGACATGTTCAACAACTGAGTGTTGCAGAAATACGTATGTTGCGATGGATTTGTGGTCACACAAGAATGGACCGAGTTCGGAACGATTATATACGTGATCGCCTAGGGGTAGCACCAATTGAAGAAAAGCTTGTCCAACATCGGTTGATGTGGTTTGACCATGTTCAAAGGATGCCTCCAGAGGCACCAATGCATTATGGAGTTCTAAGCCAAGCTAATAATATAGGTAGAGGTAGAGGTAGACCAAAATTGACATGTAGGGAGACAATAAAAAAAGATTTGAAAGATTAAGATATACCTAGAGATCTATATTTGAATAGGAGTGCTTGGAAAGTAACTATTAAAGTGCCTGAACCGTAACTTGGGGCTCTCGGTGGGTTTCAACTCTAGCCTATCCTAACTTGCTTGGGATTGAAAGGCTACGTTGTTGTTGTATTTGTGCCTAATAGCACATTTTCCACAGGAAAAACATAAACCCTGCCCCTTTTTTTTCTTTTTTTTTAAAGAAGGACGGGACTGTGGGACATTTCCCAAGCAATAGTCTCGAAAGACAGTACTTCACACGCACTGTTCTCCAGCACTCAACTCAACAGGTCAGCAACAGATTCCAGTTTCATGTTATTTATTTAAGGCAATATGTCAATCATGGCGGGCAGGCGGAGTTACTTTATAATTGTTCTGCACATGAAAAACAGCCTGCGCATATTCAGCCTGTTCGTTTATTGGTTTCGGCCAGAGTTTATCAGCTATGATACAATGTTTTTTTCTCACAACAAACCAGCACCAGTCGAGCTTATCAGCCCAGAAACTAACCAGCGAACAGGCTAATTGAAGATAGCAACTTACTTGCAGAGCGAGTATGCTACCAAAGGATGCAAGTACTCTTCGACGTCTTCGTCTTAATGTTGAATCAAAGACTCATCCATAACTCCACTTAATGTCTCCACCGCAAAAATTATCACCTAATTGGACTGCATGTAAATAAAGAAAATTAACGTCTTCCAAATATACTAAGCGCAACTGTGCAGAGCTAGCAATACTTCCTGCGATCAGATTGAGCAGAGTAGGCAACCAGGCTGCAATATGTGGTTAAGGATTGTAGTAATGTAATCAGCAAACCTTTTATAGTAAATATGCCAATGACAAATGACATGATTCCATGTAAGCATCTTATTTCAATGCAATTGACTTATAATTAAACTTTTTGAGCTGAAACAAGACATGATGATCTAATTACAGTTTTCTTATTTATTTCAGGGGTCCAATGCTACAAAACTAAGCTGAAAAATACTGTAGTTCTGTTTTGGAGAACTCATGAACAGAGGTTGTGGACTACTTAAGAAAATGAGAACGGCTGGCATGCACATACTGCCAATGCCACTCCCACATACCCAATTTCAATAATCAGATGAATGTAATTGACACTGCAGATATTAATTTGAGCTAGTACTCTAGAAGTTGAACTAGGCATTTAAGAGATTGAAGTGCATATGCACTGGTGGTAACTTAGAAAGAAATAAGTAAATTAAGGCATAAAACTCACCTTTTTACAACATTCCTCTCGGTCTTGTGGAAGATGCCACGCTAAGATTGCTTCAAATCTCCTAAGTTCCTTTCCTGGCTACGAAGCAATTTCTTTATGTTCCTTGTTTTAATCCCTAGCCTAAACATTGAACTTCCTGTTAACTTTGGTTTTCCTGATTGCAAATTATACTTCTCGTGAACACCTGAAGCTCTCCTTTTCATGTATTCAGCAGACTGTGTCTGAACTGTCACAGCAGAAGTAAATAGCATTAGAAAGCTATATCGAAAATATGTTCAAACAGTTGAAAGATACAAGAGAAGATTTGGTGTCACAATGGGTCCCCAAATCTCCCAGATAATAGATGTCACGTTTGATTAAAAAAACAAGCCATTAGTTACTCAAACATAAAGGAAGACATACATTCAGTCAGATTGGATCTCTGTTGATTAAACATGTATCACTCCTTCATTTACTCAACTTCAGAAGATAAAGGCAAGTTTAGTTTCTCTGCACTTATTTTACTTGAAAAGTTAAAACAAGCTCAGTTTCTCTGCATGTAATTTAAGCGATCCATGGCATTGAAAACTCACCAGAATGCTGTGCAAATAATGACTTTGCCAAGTTCTGGAGTCCTGTTATATCATTGATCTTGTCCTTCTCCTCAATGGAATTAGCAGAGTCCAAGTGCGCTGGGTGGCTTGGATGAATGTGTGCAAGAGCATTTGCAAAAGCCTGATTTAGTTACAATATAATGTAAGCCAATGTCATTCTCCACAGTACTCTATTTATATGTGCTCAGATCTACAACCATAAACATTAGTGTATTAGTAGCAATATACAGTAGTCATCAAGCGACCTTCATCGCTTACCTCAGACAGAGCAAAAGATGATACTTGTCCATTTAAATGACAAGAACCTTCACCCATTAGAGAAAATATGAATTGGAAGTAATATTTCCTGATAGAGTTATTTCAATAATTGTTTCTGAAATAATTGAGACTTATTTTTTTCCCTTAGTACTTATTTACTTAATCATATCATACCAGCAGTTTGCTTATCAGAGTGGCATAAAAAAAACTTAAACTTACACAAGAGCATTAAACTTTCCGGCACATGGAATCGCCTAAAAGTAGTAACTAAAGGGAGATAACAATGTAAAGCAGGCAAGCAGGAAGAGAGGAAGGCTTCTTCGACACATTTCTTAGATCTTCAGGTTAAAAGAACTACAGTAAGCCTCTGCTTCAAACTTCCAGATTACTATTGGATTGTGTTCCTCACACCATTGAACCTAATAGCTTAAGTGCCAACATGCCGATCAATAAGAACAGTAAAGGGGCATTACCTACAACAATGGTTATAGCTGAATAAGACTACCTTCTTTATCTAAAAAAAAAAAAAAAAAGACTACCATGGAGGCAATGATGTAGAAGCCATTATCAAGAGAGTCCTTTGCGAAAGTCAACCACTCCTGACGGGACACTTGCAAGTGAAGGTCGTTGCAGTATCTAGCGTCTCGAAGCAGCAGGGACTCGTATCTCATGGCAAGGCAGCTCTGTCAGTGTACATGAAGAGTAACAGTATTAGCAGAGAAGAACGCGGCGCATGCTCTACATTTGTGCGAACAGAAGTGAAAAAGGACGCATTGAAGCCTGATAAAACAAATGGTGATTGGTGAACACATGTCGGTTGATGAATTTGAGTGTTGCACTTGCACTGTTGCTTGCTAGTGTATTTGAAGCATGCTGCAATCATCTAAAATAAGATGCTGCAAGCCTGCAATTAGGAATGTACACTGAACTGAAGCACGACAACTGCGGGCGCTCAAATCAGAGTAAAACCCCAGGCAGGGCGGGAGCACGGACTAGCAATAGCAGTGCATAATCTGCACACCGTACGCGCCAAGCACTAATTTCGTTGGGTGCTGACCTCGACATCGCCAACGAGCGCGAAGGCGCGTGCGAAGAAGTCGGCGACGGCGAGGCTCCTCCCACCATCCAGCACTGAACCCGTCGCGGTGGATGCGAACGCCTCCGCCGCGCTTGCTTGCAGCAGACTCCGGCCCGCCGAGCGCGTGGCGAGCAGCGCGGGGACGTCGGCGCCGGCGGACAGCGCGGCCTCCAGCACCCGGAGATCCTCGTCCTCGAACCTGCAGCGCGGAGGCGGAGAGAGGGGGAAGCTGTAGGATGTTGCGGAAGGTGATTTGTATTGTACCGGCTTGCTACCTGCGAAGGGAGAGGCGGGAGGCGAAGAGGGAGAGGGCGTCGGGCGTAGGCGTAGCACCACCGTCGCCATCCATCGTCGTCGGCATCAGCCCTGCCAGCCTCCCCTTTCGATTTTGTGGGATTTCAAATCGTGGCTCGCATCGTGTCGCCGGAGACGAATTTGAGATGGCAAGGAGGGTTTTTGTTTGGGGTGGGCTGCCTCCTGCCTGAATTCAACCGAATGGACTGGGCCGTCTCATGGAGAAATTTGTGGGCTTTAAGGCAGGGGACCCTGTACTGTAGTTTCCATTTTCTACTCTCTCTGGATTCTAAAAAAAAAATACTCACTCATGAACCGCAGTAGCGGCACCGTAGCACTGGGTCAGCCAAAGCTCAAACCCCCGCTACCGTTGATGAATTAACGAAGCCGCTTCTGTTTGTAGTCACTCAAGCTTAGAGAAAATAATGAAGAGTCCATCCTGCGTATATTTCTAGATCCGTCATTGCGCCTGGCATATCTGCTTCATCCGACAAACGGAGAGGGACCAGGAGAAGCAAAGGGAATTGATTTGTGCTCCCCTTTCTTAGAGCTTGTTTGGCTATACATAAATGCATCTTAATTCACGTGGTTTGGGAATGACTGAGGTGAAATTTACCTTAATCCCTCCCAAACCACGTATATTGAGGTGATCCACGTGGTTTAGGAGGGATTGAGGTGTGATTTAGTTTCGTAAACTATGTGGATTTGGATGAATTTGTGTGTAGCTAAACAAATCGAGAGGTTCCTCCATTGAGAAAAAATAAATTAGAAAAAAAAAGAGAATTTATTGGAGCTTATTTTTTTGTTTTCCACACTCCTTTACAAATGGAGTAGGAGGTGGACGGTTCCACAAGGCAGAGGCAGGAGGAGCGACAATGATCCGTAAAACGTCCTGTTTGGCGGCTTTGTAATTTTATACGTCAGTAATTAGCTTCCAGATGTAATATCATGTGCACTAGAATACAACTGTAATTTCTTTCCTCCGTAAAATATTCATTTGGCTAATCTTCCAACGCAGCCGGCCACATGAGACATGACGCCACTCGTCGAGCCAATGTGTAGTTGTGCGAAGAGGAAGAGAAGAAGAGCTCAGCAGATGCCGATGCCGGGCGGAAACATTCGAGAGCAAGCAAGCTGCTAGCTCAGGCAAGAAGCTTCTCCTACCTTAGCCATGGTGCTGGCTAGCAAGGTCGCCACTACCCAGCCGCCGCGGCTGTCCTCCCCCGCCCAACGCATCCCAAGAGCTAGCAATGCTTTGCTGCTCATCGAGCCGGGGACTGCGGTCCTCGGCGGCAGGAACCTAAGGCTGTCGCATGCTGGCGTGTGGAGGGCCCTAGACGTTGCCGTCATGCAGGCATCGTCAGAGGCGACGACCGTAGCGGCGGAGACAGAGTCGGGCGGGCGGGGGAGCGGAGGAGGAGCGGTCGTACGAGCAGTACTAGGTCACAATCGAGAAGTCGTACGGGCTCAAGTTCACCAAAGGCCGCGACAGCAGCACCTACGCCGAGCCCGCCGAGGCTAAAAGCATCTACACCCCCAGTGGATTTCGGTGATTAATGACGTTATAAGATTATTATGACTAACGTCTGTTTTTTAGAGGCAATTTGAGTTAGGTCACGATAATGGTGATTGTTTGAGCAATCAATGGTTTTCATGCTCCTGTCGATGGAAATCGTTTTGGTTTTCAAAGGATAGACGACAAGGTTAAGGATAGCTACAGTTTAGAACTTTGTTTTTCCTTTGGACATACTATAAAGGGGGTATGAACTAGTAGTTTAACCTAGGTGAGTCTAATGTGTTAGGTGTGGTGCATACTTGTCAAACTTAGCACTAAGTAGCTCAGAGTTAGCCCAAAGATCATTGGAGTCAACCTCATTCATAAATAATTTCGAATTGAAAGTGAATGTAGTGTTGCATAGTTCATCGGATGTTGTTTACAGCAGGATCGGACGATGAGTTTAGCGTCCGATGTCACTCAGACGTGCAGCAGCAGAGACTGGAACTTCATCGAACGATGACGCAGGGTGCCATTGGATGCAACGATGGCACTGTTCACTGGGGGGTTTGCTGAACAACAGTGCATCGGATGCTACTGCAGTTTCGTCCGATGTCATCCAGAGAGGGTTTTTCCACATCGGACGCCATCTTGACTGCAACGGCTAGTTCTGACCGGTAATGTCACTGTAGCTATTACAGTCACACCGGATGATAATCCGATGCCTGTTAGATAGCGTCCGATGGTCCTGTGTCAGCTGAGAATTGGCTCCAACGGCTAGTTGCTTGAGTGAGGTGTATTTATACCCCCATTTACTCGTCCATGGAGCTGCTCTTACCCATTTGTTCAGCTGAGGAAACACATTGGAGTGCAAGGAGAGCAAGAGCCTAGTGGGGTGATTGAGATTCGATAATCTAAGATTAAGGACCTCATTAGTGTATAGGGAGTAGCAAGTCACGGTCAAGTGAGAGTTTGTGCTTGTTACTCTTGGTGATTGGCATCATTTAGACGGTTTGGTAGTGATTGGGAGCTGCGTGATCATCCGGTAGTGATTATGGATGACCCAACTCATCTTGTGAGCTGTTGTGAGCGATTCACCGCGTTGAAGCAACAAAGAATCAGCCCGTAAAAAGCACTCGGTCCTTGCACGGATCGAGGGGGAGCTATACCCTTGCGCGGGTGCTTTAACGAGGACTAGTGGAGAGTGTCGACTCTCTAATACCTCGGGAAAAT
This sequence comes from Miscanthus lutarioriparius, assembly GCA_904845875.1. Lineage (NCBI taxonomy): Eukaryota > Viridiplantae > Streptophyta > Magnoliopsida > Poales > Poaceae > Miscanthus > Miscanthus lutarioriparius. The sequence goes on from CAJGYO010000014.1 coordinate 91,113,507, forward strand.
ATCGCCATATTCCTCTCTTTCATTACTTTGAGCAATTACTTTTGTGCAATTATTTTATGTTCTTACATTCTTAGAATTGCTATGCTAGAGTATGATTGAAACTTAGGGTGCAAAACTTTTGTGCGTAAGATAGAAATCACTTTTAGGCACTAGGGGTGAAAATGGACTAAGCGGTATGTTTTAATTGTTGCGAAAAAATTTAGATTAGCCCAATTCACCTCTCATGTTGGGCATCTTGATCTTTTCAGAGGTCATCCACCCGGGCCAGTTCGAGGTTGAAGAAGCACCGCGCTTAGGAATCGGGAGTTTGAAGAAGCACATGACAGGATGGGGCGTGGAGGGTCGAGCGAGTCCGACTTTTCGTCGGAAAATACTGTTGCCTGGCGAGGTAATTATATTTTTCCACTTGTAACTAGCTGAAACACCAGTAACTTTATTAGGTGAACCAGCCATCCAAACAATATTTTTCAATTCTATCCATATAATTTTACAAGTCTATAATTTACAATTGTATTAAGTCTAAAACCAGTCTTCCAAACATGCCCAAGAGTAAAATGAAAATGGTGTGGAGTGCAGTGCACTAGTGCAGGCCGGGCCGCAGCACAGATGGTGGTCCAAAGTGCACGTGAGGTGACTAGTCAGCCTTTTGTGACGTCCCATGCATATGACCTGTGTGTCCTGTATCCTGTCGCTAAGGATGAAAACAGATCGTATACGGACGGATATTATTGATATTATATTTGTTTTCATATTTTGGTTCGGATTCGGATTTGAATACGGATAGTGTATACCATGTCGGATAGAATACGATTGGATATCGACATTATAAATATGCGATTTAAATATTCAGATACGGATACGGATACGGTATCAGATATTGAATATCCAGAATCAGAAACAAACAGATCTGAACTCCTCTAAATGAATTCGGTCTTAAATACGGTCGAAAAATATCGGTACCGTTTTCACCCTGTCGGTGCAGAAAGTGACCAACACGTAAATATTTGTAGTTTTGCCGTACGTTGTGATCGGAGGTGGCCTAGCACTCAATGACACAGGGTTTATACTGGTTCAGGCAACGTATCATACGTCTAGTTTGGGTCGGTCGGTGACTTTATTCCTGAGCCCAGGTACTCGAAGTTTGCAGTGGGGTTACAAACGAAAAGGAGAAAGATGGGGGTATAAGAGATCCGGTCGGACTCTGGTCAGATGGACTGAGAGTGGCGGGAGCCCCGCTGTGAGCTAAGTGTTCGAATGTGTGCTCGTGGCTTGAACCTGGTGGTTCTGCTGTCGTGTCCTAGTGAACTTGATCGATCGATTGAATCTGAATGAACCTTTTTTCTATTGAAAGAGAGTGCATCCCCTTTTATAGATGAAGGGGGTGGTCTTACAAGTGAGTGGGAAGGAATACGTTCGCTGCTAAGTCTTGCTGCCCACGCCGGCGGGTACAGGATGATGGTAGGCGCCCACAATACTGTTGAATGTCAGATGCATGTGGGAGGTTGTGTTGTCTTCTTCGGGTGTGGCAGACATCGGTGCCTGCCACACTGTTGATTCCTGGAGGCATGCAAGGTGTTTTACCATTTTTGCCCGGTACGGTAAATGCCGGCTCCCACAACACTGTCGATGCCCAGAGGCATGTGGGGGGAGCCTTACCGTATAGGAGTTAATGGCGCCCACAACACTGCTTGGGTTCTGACACGCCTGGAAGGTTGCAGGACGCCCCTCTAACATGCCCTGTCGGTACTATAGGTGTACAGGGTTCAGTCCTCGGTACTGCGGTTGACTTGAGTTCCCTGCCTTACTTTCTCCATCCGTTTCCTAGTCCTTACCGAGCGGGCATCCCCGGTCGGTTGGTCCCAGTCGGCTCTGATTGCGTTGGTCGGAGAGGAGCAGTGAGCAGGGGTCTGGCGCATCCGCGGTCGGAGTTGGAAACGGTGTTTTGGCCGGGCCTTCCGGTCGGAGAGGCCGTCCGAAGGCGGGCCAGAGACCAAAGTGAGCGCTCCGGTCGGAGAGGCGGGCCAGAGTCGGAAGCGGGTGCTGTTCCTCCTCGTCCAGGCCTTCCGGTCAGAGATTGGATCGCCCTTCTAGCCTATCGTTTAGTTACTTGGTCCGGCCCATGAGTTGTGCATTGTTTGCAACGTTGTCTGCTTGGGCCAAGCCTTCATTGGGAAGCCGGTCCATGAGGGACCCCGGGTTTATGAACCCGACAGGAGCCCCCGAGCCCCCGGGCGATTCGAGTAGAATCGTCTGGGGGATTTTTGTTTTGACGGCTGGTGCGCACGAGCGCACCCGCGGGTGTAGCCCCCGAGTCCCCGGGTGATTCGGGCATAATCGTCTGGGGGTTTGTCAGCGGGCATGTGTGCGTGTGTTTTAGTCGAGACAGAGTCGTCAACCAAGGCGTCGTTGCGCAGTCGAGGCGGTTAGTTTAGGGATCGGACGAGACGGAGCTCGCGGGTCCTGGCATCGGTGCGCGCCGTGGGATCAGGCGAGTTGGAGTCATGGATCCTGGCGTCGGTGCGTGCCATGGATCGGGTGAGTTTGGAGTCGTGGATCCTGGCGTCGGTGCGCGCCGTGGACCGGGTGAGTTAGTTTAGGGATCGAACGAGAAGGAGCTCGCGAATCCTGGCGTCGATGCGCGCCGTGGGATCAGGTGAGTCGGAGTCATGGATCCCGATGGGGCAAGTTCGGGGTCGCAGACCCAGGCGTTTAGTGCGCAGTCGAGGCGTTGTCGAGGGATGGGGCAAGTTCAGGGTCGCAGACCTAAGTTCTTGGTGTGTAGTCGATGCGTTGCCAAGGGATGGGGCGAGTTCGGGGTCGCAGACTCATGAGTTTAGGGATCGAACGAGACGGGGCTCGTGAATCCTAGCGTCGGTGCGCGCCGTGGGATCAGGCGAGTTAGAGTCGTGGATCCTGATGTCGGTGTGCGCCGTGGATCGGGTGAGTTAGTTTAGGGATCTAACGAGACGGAACTCGCGAATCCTGGCGTCGGTGCGCGCTGTGGGATCGGGCGAGTCAGAGTCGTGGATCCTGATGGGGCGAGTTTGGGGTCGTAGACCTAGGTGCTTGGTGCGTAGTCGAGGCGTAGCTGAGGGATAGGGCGAGTTCGGGGTCGCAGACCTAGGTGTTTTTGGGTGTCTTGAGCCCCCAAGCCCCGTTGGGCTTGGTAGGGGTCGGTTTGAGTTTTGTGCGTTACCCCGTCCTCGGTTTCTGACAACCAGAGGGGCTGAGTTTTGTTGCTTGCCCGAGGGCTCAGGCTTGAGTGACACGCTCGGTGAGCTTGCTAACGGGTATGATTGAGTGAACTCTAGGTCCATCGTTCGTGACGGGGTCGACATAGCCCTCTTGTGGCATTCCACTGCTCCTTAACCTGCAACCTGGTAGATGCCTGGGTCGTTCCGGAGACCGACCCGGGTGGCTTGCTAGCCTCCCCTTCGATGGAGATTCTGTGGGTTCGGCAGAGGCTTAGGATCGAACGAGAAGGTTGAGATGACCCTGTCCGCTTTGGGGCAGACCGGGCGAGGACTGCACGGGCTCATCTGCGTTTTCTCCCCTGGCTCTGTTTGATGTGAGGCGGCCTTGAGCCCTTTGTGGGCCAGCCTTCGAACCCCGGTCGGTCGTTGCTCATGTCGAATGAGGCAACTGCCGCTTTGTGACGCAACACGGAGCGTTGTGATGCATTTCGCCGCATGTGCGATGCCTTAGTTCCCGAGCCCCCAGGCGATTCAGGGCCTGAATCGTCCGGGGGGTACGGGCATATGGAATGAATGCGTGTATGGATGTATGAATGATTATAAAGAAATAGTGGGTTTTAGTAATGTTACCTTGATGACTCGAGTGACGGGGTTTGAAGAGCTCCAATCGGAAATGTCCGACCGAGACCCATGCTCGTCGTTCGTGACGGAGTCTGCATGGCCTACATGTTGCGTCCCTTTGCTCCTTACTTGTCGCTTGGTGTTTTCCTAAGCTGTTCGATCGACTTAGGAAGTCTGATGGTCTCTTCCTAGTGGAGATCCCTTTGTTTGGGTTTTTTCAAGTATAGCTTGGGAAGGTGGAGGGCCGCCTGTGAGTGGTGGCGCTTTGGTTTTTGTGCTCGGCGTGCGGTAGTGGTGGGCTATACCCATGCCACGTCCTGTTCCGTCGGTCAGCGTGCGTCTCATCGGTCAGGGCGCGTCCCATTGTTTCCCATCTGTATTGAATGGGGGAAGGGAGAGAGTTTTTCACTCTGATCCTTTGCCCTTCTTTAGCTGCCATGTTTCCTCCTTAAATAGGGGGAGGGAGAGAGCTTCTTGTCGCAGTCATTTGCCTGTTCTCCAACTATTACCTCTCCTCTTTCTTCCTTCTCACCGAGAGTGCCTGTATGCCGCGACGGTTCCTAAGTGAGAGAGAGGGTAAGCGAGGGGGAGGACTCACAGTCCCTTTGTGAATCCGGAGTGCAATGTCGAGCTGGAGGCTGCCAGAGGTGGTGCTGGCCGTCTTTGCCTGAGAAGGGGCGGCTTCCGCCGAAGGAGGTGGCGTGCTAGATTCGTCTGCGAGGCCTTTTTCAGGATAGAGCCCCGTGTGGAATCTTTCCGGTGGATCTTCACCGGGCGAGCCTTGTCAGAGGGGAAGTTGCCCAGGATCATGCTGTGGAGGGTTCCGTGCCTGCAGCTGCTCAAGTTGGCCAGTTCATAAAGTTTGATGAGATATCCTCCAGCCATGATGGCCATACCTCGGCGGAAAGCATCCCTGTCTAGGAGCTGCCTCGACTACATGAGAAGGTCAGGAGCTCCATGCTCTTCTGCTGAGCATCTATGGGTGCGACTAAGGATGAAAACGGTACGCAAATATCCCATACTGAACCGTATCGTTTTCTACATTTAATCCGATCGAATTCGTATTTTCGGACAAATTCGAATTTGGTTCGAAATTCGGAACACCAAATTCGAAATCGGAACGAAAACGGTTTAGACATTTTTTCGACCGTTTTCTACTTTTCTACTTTTAATTCGGAATATCCTGAATTCGAAATTCGGTTTCGAAATTCGGTTTAAACCAAATTTGGCCCACTACAAGTCCAACCTTAGAAAAATTATATCCTTTTCATACGATATCGGATGAATATGATTTTTATATGAAAATTATAGCTCACGACGAGATCTACAACTTTCTGTTCTTAGTTTTTTCATTTGATGTCTTGAAGATGTTTGAAAAAATTGAACAAAGACAACGATGTATTAATTGCGTACCAGCGCTCGTTGTCTTAAAAAATCATATCTTCCTTACGTCGTGTCAAATGGAGATACCTTTTAAGAAAGTTGTAGGACTTATTAATTATTATGTACTTGTTAATTGTTATGCACTTGGTCCTACGGGTCAATATTCCATATTGATTTTTCGTATACCGACCGTGTTCGACATAATCCGCTCGAATTAGTTCGTTTTCAAAAAAAATTGATATTCCGTAAGTTCGTGTTCGTTTTCATGTCCGGCTTTACCGCTTTCGTTTTTGTTTTCGTATTCAAATGTAGAAGTAGAAAACGGTTGAGAGGTTTTCCGACCGTTTTCATCCCTAGGTGCGACTCCCTTGAGGTACCCGTTGCGCTCGCCGAAGCCGAGGGAGCGGAACCGGGCGGGGCCCTTGCGACGGTGGTTATGTCCGGCGGTATGCGTCGTGGCTTCTCCTTTGGTATCAGCTGATGCCGCCGAGCAGCCACAGTAGTATTTAGGATAAAAGTAGTCAATAAATGTAATCGTTAAGTTTGTGGGGGAGCCCCCGTGTGAATAGTTTTTTGTATCAATGAATACATCAGTTCTGTTTTCATGATAGAATCACTATCCATTCCTTGTTTTTTATCCTAGCATAGCTTTGTTTTTATCCTTTCTTTTTCGCACTTGCCCGTTCATTCCGTAGGCTGCAGCTTTTTTAAGAACCTGGGCATGGCCCGCGGGGCTCGGCTGCTTGTAACCGTACGTCGTGGCGGGGTGCGTTCGGTTGGGAGTAAGAACGAAGTCACGTAGGGTAATCAAAGGAATAGAATGCCCTTTTGTTCGGAAAAAAAGTTTTAACCATGTGATAGTAAAAAGGAGAGGTAGTATTTAGTATTGTACCCTCATGGAGCCCCCGAGCGACCCAGGACGAAAATGTTCGTGCTGGGTGCTTTACAGGAGCAAGGTTTGACTAAAAAAGCGGTAAGACCAAGTTTAGAGGAAAAATGACATAGCTGTTCAATGTTCCAAGTGTTGGTGAGAACGTTGTCGTTGTTGTCTTCTAGTCGGTAGGCGCCCGGTCGGATCACTTCGGTTACCGTATAGGGTCCTTCCCATGGTGGAGAGAGCTTGTGTTTTTCATTTGTTGATTGGGTCCTCCGGAGCACGAGATCAGCGACTTCTAGGATTCTTCCCCTGATCTTCCGTTCGTGGTACCTGCGGAGAGTTTGCTGGTAGTGAGCGGAGCGGATGACGGTCGTTTCGTGGGCCTCTTCGAGTAGGTCGACTGCGTCTTGTTGAGCCTTTGCGGCTCAGTCGTGGTCAAAAGCCTTCACTCTTGGGGCACTGTGGTCGGGGTCAGAAGGCAGCACTGCTTCAGCTCCGTAGGCTAGAAAGAAGGGTGTGAACCATGTGGATCAGTTCGGGGTCGTTCTCAAGTTCCAGAGGGTGTGAAGATGTATTTATATTTAATATAAACCGCCCGACCAATTAGTGTGTAGCTGAGTCTCTAGCCCTAGCTAGCCCGTTAACCATAACGCGGAGCGCGGAGCTCGTGTACGTGTAGGAGGAACAGACGTGACCAAGGAGCCGTTGTCGACCACCCATAACGCAAAGCGTGGAGCCCGTAGGACGTGTAGGGAGGAGCCAGAGACAGGGCCGTCTCTGGTAGCGTCCGAGCATCAACGTGACTGTTCGAGGGTTCAGAAAATTTTTTGGAGAGCAAACATGGAGAAAACAGTTCGGGAAAATATTATGGCAATATACGAAGATTGGAGAATATTTAGAAGAATATTAAAGCGTAACTTAGCTTTAGATAGAAAGTCTGGTCAGCGGCGTATGACGTTATATGGTCGGCGTTGACAAAATTATCCGGCCCTCGAGCTTTTCCGGCATGTCGTCATGGCGGCGGTTATGGTTGTCGCGGCGTCGTTCTTCACGGCGATCATCATTGCGACGCAGTAGGTGGTCGGAGTAAGTAGTCCAGGCGGCGGCGTCCTTATACCACTGATCGGCCTTAGACAGATCAGATTCAGGGAGATCGTAGACTGATCGGAGAAACGATGCTGCATGGCGGAGTAGTCGGCGTGAATGATGTCCGAGTAGATGGATATGGCTCGAACGGCTTGATGCATGCGTCGTCTTTGTAGTCGCCGCTAGAGTAGATAAATCCAGGGCCTTGACGCTGAGTACATGCAACGTATATGCATGGATACATGCAACTCCTGATTGCCTTTTGAGATTGGACAAGCATTCAAGTATATTGATTTTTTCAATCGATTTGCACGTGGTGCTGTCGTCAAAGCCTTGGAAGCAGATCTTGAACCAACGATTGGGAGTACTAAAGAGATGGAGATAGGCTCCCGCTACGAGGAGCAGCAACCCGTGGATGTCCCGGACTCCAGGGAGCCTCCGCCGGCTTGAGGTTGGAAAATGCATCCGAATCATGCGCGAAACAGCAGCGCCATGGGAGACACCCGCACGGACGCTGCCAACGACCTTCGAATCGGAGATGAGGGCCCTGAGCATGATCCGGCCACGTGATCGTTGGGAAGCTCCTCCAGATCGGATCATGCGGCGACCTTGCTGTGTTCGGTCACCTCCCTAGCGGTAGCCCACACGAACGATTGATGCATGGGGCCGTCGTTGAGAACGTGCCATTAATCTTGAGGTACGCCATCTGGTCCGCCATAGATCAAGCGCACACCCCTACCTGGCGCGCCAACTGTCGACAAAAGATGCTCGGCAGTCCACCAAGGAGTATCCCGCGATGGTAGATTTATCAGTGGGGGTGCGCGTAATCAGGAACTGGATGGTGACACAAGGTGCAGAGACAGCGATTTAGACAGGTTCGGGTCGTCTGATCGATGTAATACCCTACGTCATGTGTCTTTGGTGTTTTGTATTGAATACATGATGTGTAGATCTTGTCCACTAGGGGACTCCTGCCTCTCCTTATATACTCTGGAGGGGCAGGGTTACAAGTAAAGTATCCTATTTGGTACTATACAATATCTTGCAGTGCACGCCGAGCAGCGCCATGCACATCTTGATCTTGTGGGCCTGGCCACCTCTGATGGTGCGGCCCATGTCTTGTCTTGAGGATACCGGGGGCCATACCCCCACACGAGCCCACGCGAGGGGCTCCGCACGAGGGTCAAGAGGGGTGTGAGTCTGCAAGAACTCTGCTACTACCGGCGGCTGTCCCAGAGCGTCCGCCATAGCGCACTCCTAGGACGGACGATGGCCAGGCGCCACGTCATCGATGCTGGAGCCGTCGCTCCCAACCTTGTCATCCAGGAGTTCGTAGAAACAGGTGGGAGCATAGCTCACCATCCCCATGAATTCAGATGTGAAAGGAGGCGGTGTCAGCATTTTTCGGAGCCCCCTGGCATACTCGTCCGTGGAGGACGCGAGGCCGTAGGGGAACCGGTCGTGCGGTGGTTGCGGTACGGACAACGCGGTCCCTCCGGATAATTGGCGGAAGATAGTAAATAGCGAGTAAATAACATTATGCACATTACTCACAGCAGGGTTCGAGCAGAGAGTTTGGTCGGAATGAAGCGCAGATGCCACGTCGTTGAAGTTGTCGTGCGTCCCGGAGCCGATAGAGGGTGCCCCTCTGATGGGCGCCGGAACGAGTGCCTCCTCGTGGAGGTGTAGAACGCCGAGCCGGTCGGCGACGAAGTCCAGGCTTCCAAAGAGGAAGGCCTGGGACGGCTCGGAGACGGGTGGAACCCGCATCCCAACAGGTGGGAGTGCGGGAAATTCCAGTGAGCCGAAGTGAGTCGTATCGCTTGAGCCCGCCATGGCGAAGATGGCGGAAAAGTGGGTCATCCGATGACCAAAAAGTGTTGAACGTACAGCGTCTTCCCCACAGACGGCGCCAACTGTCGGTGCAGAAAGTGACCAACACGTAAATATTTGTAGTTTTGCCGTACGTTGTGATCGGAGGTGGCCTCGCACTCAATGACACATCGTTTATACTAGTTCAGGCAATGTGCCCTACGTCCAGTTTGGGTCGGTCGATGACTTTATTCCTGAGCCCAGGTGCTCGAAGTTTGCAGTGGGGTTACAAACGAGAAGGAGAAAGATGGGGGTACAAGAGGTCCGGTCGGACTCTGGTCAGATAGGCCGAGAGTGACGGGAGCCCCGCTGTGAGCTAAGTGTTTGAATGTGTGCTCGTGGCTTGAACCTGGTGGTTCTGCTGCTGTGTCCTAGTGAACTTGATCGATCGAATGAATCTGAATGAACCTTTTTTCTATTGGAAGAGAGCGCATCCCCTTTTATAGATGAAGGGGATGGCCTTACAAGTAAGTGGGAAGGAATACGTTCGCTGCTAAGTCTTACTGCCCACGCCGACGGGTACAGGATGATGGTAGGCGCCCACAATACTGTTGAATGTCAGATGCATGTGGGAGGTTGTGTTGTCTTCTTCGGGTGTGGCAGACGTCGGCGCCTGCCACATTGTTGATTCCTGGAGGCATGCAAGGGGTTTTACCATTTTTTCCTGGTACGGTAAATGCCGGCGCCCACAACACTGTCGATGCCCAAATGCATGTGGGGGAGCCTTACCGTATGGGAGTTAATGGCGCCCACAACACTATAGGGGGAATAGTCGGCGCCCACAACACTGCTTGGGTTCTGACACGCCTGGAAGGTTGTAGGACGCCCCTCTGACATGCTCTGTCGGTACTATAGGTGTACAGGGTTCAGTCCTCGGTAATGCGGTTGACTTGAGTGCCCTGCCTTACTTTCTCCATCTATTTTCTGGTCCTTACCGAGCGGACGTCCCCGGTTGGTTGGTCACGGTCGGCTCTGATTGCGCTGGTCGGAGAGGAGCAGTGAGCAGGGGTCTGACGCATCCCTGGTCGGAGACGCGGGTCAGAGTTGGAAACGGTGTTTTGGCCAGGCCTTCCGGTCGGAGAGGCCGTCCGGGGGTGGGCTGGAGACCGAAGCGAGCGCTCCGGTCGGAGAGGCGGGCCGGAGTCGGAAGCGGGTGTTGTTTCTCCTCGTCCAGGCCTTCCGGTCGGAGATTGGATTGCCCTTTTGGCCTGTCGTTTAGTTACTTGGTCCGGCCCATGAGTTATGCGTTGTTTGCAACGTTGTCTGCTTGGGCCGAGCCTTTTTTGGGAAGCCGGTCCATGAGGGACCCCTGGTTTATGAACCTAACACACCCCTACCTATTGCAACCACGCATCTTCCCCTCATCTTAGTTACCCTGTTCGCTTATGCTGAAATTTAGCTTATATTGATTTGTTATGACAAAAAAAATATTATTTATTAGCTGAAAAATAGTTGAAGCGAACAGGGCCGTTATCTCTATGCCCTCGGGCCTTTTGCACTGTTTCTTGCAATCTGTGGCTCCCTGCTCATAGGCAGAGAAGATGCTAGCTAGCTGTGTGGGCCGTCACCAGGCGTGTGCCTGCCACACGACCGTTTTGTACGTAATTGCTAAATTTAAAGAGCATCGTCTTTAAATGTGCCACTAACACGATGATAAGCTTCCTTCTGTTATCTTTGGTACGAAACAATTGTGAACAGTAAGCTTTATTTGTGCTATCAATGAGACGAGGATACAATTCAAGGAAGAAACTTCAATTTGGCGTCCACCAACGTCAGCAATGATAAGCAAAGCAATAGTCATCAGTGGGAATAGAATCATCCTGTAGCCTGTGCTTGCTAGCAATGTCTGAAAGGATCAGATCGGATCGGATCGGAGGTGGTTCCAGGAGACTGACGAGGGATAGAGGCGTGTCAAAGGTAACTAACAACCATTCAGAGAGCTATATGCATGATCCTCCGTGAAAGAAAAATGAGACAGTGATGTTATTTCTTAAGAAGTTCTACGCTCCTTCTGTTCCAAATTATAAGCCGCTTTGATTTTTTTTATTCATCCATTTTGCTATGTACGTAGATATAATATTATATCTAGATACATAGCAAAATGTCGTGTGCGGAGGCCTCCAGCAACGTCAGTAAGCGCGGAGCAATAGTCATCAATCAGTGGGAACGGAATCATCCCGTGGCCCGTGCTTTTGCTAGCAACAGCTGAAAGGAGGTGAGGTGGTTCTAGAGGATCGGTGATACGTATAAGAACGGCTTAAGCCATCCGAAAGTATTATTAAAT